>JAQGAB010002280.1:0-12592 GCA_034696565.1 Isotomurus graminis
TTATAATGAGCTCCCAACCTTAACTGATCTGTATAATAGATCATCGCTCCCGTTTCAAACTGAACTCCCTCACGCATTTCCGGATTGTCGTAGTGTACTTCCAACAAGTAATATTCATGATCGGAAGTTTCTCCTACAGGATATCCTACTGTCTCGGGAAGTGTGAATGCCTTGAAGGAGAATTATGAATGTGGTAATTTTAATGCTTTGATCTCATAGTAAAGTACCCGAATACCTTCCCACCGGTACCCCAGACGTACAGGATCTGTCGGCAATCTTGTGTAGGGATAGTGGCATTTGGACTGTAGCATTCATTGCCTGGATTCCCCAAAAATTTACCAAAATACTCATCAGGGTCTTGACCTTCTGGTGCTAAACATTTGTACACCATGTAGTGATGTGTGTGTTTTACAGCGTCAGGTGATCCGAGCTTAACATCAAACTAATAAGAGAAAGACATAATGGAATTTATAATATTCTGAATTGATGATGAAGTGTCATGAAGAGTGCAGAACTCACTACAACAATTTGGTGTTTCTTGTTGAAGTTGGGGCTGGCTGAAATTGAGCACCAGTAAGTGGTGTCTTGTGAAGGCATCGTTATGTTCTGTGTTATTTGAAATGATTTAAATTGTGCCAGGTCGGGAGGTGGGACTGCAGGGTCTAATACGTTAACATTAGAAGAACCCCTGTTCTCTGAGTGATATTGAATTTCGTCGGTTGTCCCGAAAGACCAGATGAAGTTGGACGTGTCGTTCTATTCGAGTAATCAAAACCACACAAGATGCAACAGCTGAGCAGACTATTAATTATGATTTGGAAGTACCGTTATGGCTAAATCGAATGGAGTGTCGCATGTATCGAACATCCTTTGGAATTGTAAGAAAGTGTGGGTTCCATTTTCAGAGGCTCCCAAAAGCTCCCAATTCTGTTTGTCATCAATTGTAGGGAGAGAGAAGCCTGTGGCATGACGATCCTTGATTCATCACAAACAATCAATTACATATGACACTTGGGGTCTATTTTTGCACACAGTGTGCAGTAATCATAATCAAATATTTGTTACATCGAAGTAAACTGTGCCGTTGGGAAGGACACCTCCAATGACAATGTCAGATCCTGTCATTCCTCCGTTTGAAGAAAGACCAAAACCAACATAACCCGTTGTGAGGCATGTCACGTTGAAACGAACCAATTGATTATCGTAGTCAATCGACCAGTGAACAAAGTAACGGCCATTGGAGTCCAGAGCTTCTTCACGCTCTTGAGTCCATTCGGAGGAAGATTGAGATATGAGATGAAATAGAAACAGCGTTAACACTAAGTTTATCTTTGATCGTAAGAACATTTTGAGGCTTTGGGTACAAATAAATAAATAACTGTTCTTTAAGGTATTTACTAAATCTCAAGCATTCGCAGAGTGTCAATTAAAAAGTAATGAAGTAATGATGTAGATTTTGATCTGACAGCCATACTTATAGTAGATATAGATTCGATACAGACGGTTGAAGTACATGTTTACGAAATCATTACGTAATGGAAAAACAATTTTTGAGGCAATTGATTACTTGTTGTGCACTGTCAGCTAGATGATTATATTATACATAATCATTGAAGTGTCGAACTGAATCTGAAGCACATTCAAAATAGACTGTGATGCAAGATAATAAGATAAATTAAGTGAAACGCGTCAATCACATGGCATAGTTTACAATTAACAGTTTGAAGTGATCAATTCTAGTAGAAGCATTCAATACCCGGTTTACATTCTCCGGTGTTGAAATAGCAGGTAGACTAAAGTAGCAAAACTTGTGGCTTTGAAACCATTCGATGTTATAACACTGCCTGATGCTGTGGAAGGATTTTTGGGAACTATCATTAGAGTCACAGCATGCCCATCTTCAGCAGCATCGCTAGAAAATATATGTAGGCCATCCAAACTCTCGGAAATGCTAAACCACCCTTGAGGTTGAGTCATAATTTCAAACCCGTGAGGATAGAACAGTCGCTTGTTCAACTTAATCTCAGTAGGTTGAGAAATACTTGTGTTAATTATCCAACTGAGTTTAAACTCTGCAGTGTTCTCAATGAAAGATGTTTCTATAACTGTACCAGTCACTGCAGGTGCGTATGTTCTAGCGTAATGAAAAGCGACGCTATCGTCCCTACTCTGAATAGACCGATAGCCCTACCCAATCCACGACTGAAGGTATTTGTCTGCAGCTTCTATAGTTGATCTTATTTCTCCATCAATAACTCCAGGGTTTTCTTCTCCCTCGGCTGCCCGCATGCACGGAACTCAGTCAACATACCTCCGATTCCCAAGATTTCCATGTCTTTCACACGGTTTACAAACATTATTTGAAGACCTAACTGAGGAGGGGAGTAGTAATGATAACTGAGAGCAGTTTTAGTCGCCTCATTAGTAGGCAAAGGTGAAAAGCCTGAGGTAATGTCCCAGGTAACCCCTTCAAAGAATATGACGGTTGATTGATCCACAGATCTTATACTCGCAGTTGTTACGTTCCAAGCGTTTTGTAAGTTTTGGCTGTCAGCAACTCCAGGGATAAGAAGTGTGGGATTACTGTAGATTCCTCCTGCCCAGGGTTCTAAAGACCAAGAAGAAATCTCTACTTGTGACTTGTGAATTCAAAACTAATTTGCAGCTTGCTACAGATATTGCCAACCGTTAAGTAGATTGTATCCCAGCACACTAGAGTAGTCCTTGAACTCTTCGGCAATTTTCTTCCAATACGCAGCAAATGCGTCTAAAAGGCCGTCATGGTTGTTGTAGAACTTCTGGAAAGCATCAGATACAGCAAAGGAAAAGTACGAGAGAAACCAATTTGCTCCTATATCCCAGCATTGGCTAATTGGGGAAGGAATTCCCATTTCATCTACCGTGAAAGGGGCTGCTTGAGGATATGGGAATCTGTGGGATTCGTTGGCAATCCAATCTTTCTTTACGAACCACTGTGAAGGACGAAACGAAAACATTTCTTGTTTTTCACTTGGTTTATAGATTGAATATCTGTGGATTGTCAAAATGCATTTACATCTGGAACCCCTTCCTGACAAAATTGTCTTGCCAGTACATCTTGATGCACATCTATTAACGTGTAGATTCCTCTTTGAGCCAAGGACCTGGTTATTTTGTGAATCACACAGAAATATGAGCAATTGTATTCCCCTCGATTCGGTTCTGCTCCAGGCCACATAACTCCTATCATTTTAAATCTTGTAAGACGAGAGAACAAAATCAAAATAGACTGTAAGTATGTAACTTAACGCTTTTGTTACCTAATCGAACCAGATTAACTCCAAGTTCTTGCAGATAATCCATATCATCATCGCATAAAGGTGTGTCCAAAGTCCGATTGCACACATCTGATCCACCTATGGCCGGATGATAAGGCCATGCTTTACTCACTACGTTTGTTCCATGGAACCAGCTTGTTCTTCCAAATTCGTCGAGAAACTGATGAGTCTCGGAATCTATCTGAACAATTCTTGGAAGAGGGTCTACAAAGTCTTCCAGCTCACAAGAACATTTAGGGTTCTCACTTGTCACTTCGGAGTAGGACAGGGAAATTATTGATAAAATAAATAGCAGTTTGACATTAGCCACGCTTAACATGTTGAGGAATGAATTCTTAAGTATAGAGATAGAATATTTCTTGTTTCGAATTGAAACGTCGAGGGAGAAAACAACTTCGTCGAAGTGAAGACCAACATAAAGCTCGTGGCCAATTGATAAGTTATCAGTTTCATTAAATTAATATGAAGTCCAAATATTGATGATTTTGTTACACTGATCGACTGATGGTGAATGGAGATTAAGTTGACCTCCTAAGATATTATTATAACAATTTTGATATGCTACCACTGCTGAATTTCAAGTTGATCCTGAATTTGTTTTCTCATATTGCAGTTTATGTAGTGTATAGTGTATATCGCTTTTTGCCAGTGTGCAGTGCACAGTAAACATTAAGACTCACAAGACGCTGCTTTATTTAAAATTTAGACTAGCCAAGCTCCCTCCAGGTTACAACATTTTTTTAAGAAATCTGAGGGCTTTCAGGATTGCTTCTTGGTGCCTTTCCAAATGTGGATTGTCTTTGCATTGTCTTAAACAGTTTTCTGCTCCAGTAGCTTCCACAAGACTTATAAATGGCCCTAGTTGGCTCTGGTTTCTTCCCTGGGGAAGTTTCTTGAGTACATTTACAAATGCATCCAACGCTTTCTCCAAAGCGTAGGAGTTCTTCATGAAACAATGTGCAAACAACATTTCATAAACCAAAGTCATAGGTAGTCTTGTATTTTTAGCAATATCTTACTTACGTCACTAGTCAGTGGCTCAACCTGAGAGTCTATAAGAATTGACACAAAAGCTCTCATCGCTATCGGATTTTCTTCAATTAGTGTACACACCTGTCTACTACTCCCACGTGCAGATATCTCCCAGATGATTTCCGACATAAGCTTTCGTACTTTTCCACACCAGCACTTAAGCCTACGGTCACTGGATAGTTTCTCAAATTGCCATTGAAGTACTGTAGAAAGTATTTGAGGATCCAATAAAGCATCTATATGAGTCTTCCCTTGTTGTGCGTATTTATGGAGCAATTCTAAGGCATCCAATACAAGTGCCTCATTCTCTCGCTGTAGAAGTGGGGCAAAAGGCACTCTCATCATCCCCATACTGCACGTGCTATTAGGTCGCAGATTTGGTATAAGGAACATTAGAATATGCTTTGCTTCAGAACGAACATTCACCAAGTCAGAATATCTCCACATCACAAACGTTAGCACACGAACAGCTTTGGCATCAATAACATTAGGATAAAATAGACTGTCTGTTGGAAGTCGACGGAGTATTGTCCTGAGACCGTCAAGTTCAACGCTGACAACTTTTGGATCCGAAGATCTCATTAGACAATCACACAGTGTTTGGAATGTATGAATGTCTTTGGGGGAAATTGACTTGGGGTTATCAAGAAGGTTGTTTTGCTGAGAAATCGAGAGAAGCATCTCTTGAGCCTTTTCATTTGTCTCCACATTCTTTTTTGGCTTGGTTTTGGTATTTTCAAGATTTCGGTTTGATTTTGTCTTTGTAAAGAGTACAGGGCGATCACCCTTGAGTTGAGCTATGTAGATCAAATATTAAAGTAATCTAAAGTTTTTGGAACTGTAGCAAATCCTTACATAGAAGCATTTTAACATCAGAAGCGAGGCTATCGTGGCATGTTCTCTGAATAATGTCAAGCAAGGCTGGGATACAGTTGTAAACAACCAAAACTTTTGGAACGAATGATCTGTTTTGCCATTTTGCTAACGTACTTAAAAGATGAAGGGTTTCACGGAGCAATGAAGTTGAACTAACGAATAGAAAGAGATTTAAATTTATGGTAGGTAGGGATTAGGGATGAAAGAAACATTTTCTTTTGAAATTCTACCTGCTTGTGTCTGCCAAAATAGCCACAAGAGTTCGAAGTCCTCCACTGGATATGATAAGCTTTATTTCCAAGTCTCGATTTTGACTGTTTTTGGCAAGATCAGCACGGATGCTCCTGACCAGCTGTAACGTTGATGTAGATTTAGAATCTGAACACAGTTGTGCTAGCAAGCCTTCTAACTTTCCAAATATCGCAGTATCATGAAGTTCTGTATCATTGTCCATGATGCGAGTTTTTCTTTTCCGAGTCGGGCCATCACAAGTTGGTACTTAATATTTTTCGAGTAGTAATAAGTTTCGTTTTATAAAACTTCTTTCTTGAAAAACAACATAAATGAAAACTCTGTGCTCATAGTAGCAGGGCACGGGTACAAAAGTTACTATAAAACGCTCCGTCATTCAAGAAATTCAGTCCCAAAATAAATCAAGTAAGTGTAATTTATTTTTTCCTTAAAATCTACTATAACTAATAAGCGTGGCATTTCACTAACATAGAGGAGTCATTTCACTGTAAGTGTTTTTAAACTAAGCTACAATGTGTTTTGTTTGATGATGTTTTGCTAAAAACAAAAAAGAAACATAGTCCTTGCAATCCAAATTACTCATGGCCAAGATATATGTGACTTTTTTCCCCTTGAGGACTTATTTAATGATGAGTCTGCTTGTCTAGAGGAAATGGGATTGTCGGTTTCGCAAGTAGGTCACTTTGTGACTCGGACACATCCTCCTACATTTAGACAATTGAAGAACAAATTCCATCCCCAGGAGCCACGTGGCTTTCGTAACTGCAAACATCTGATGCATTTAATAATTAAAGGTCAAGCTATATTGGGCTGAATTACAAAAAGCATTGGTTTTTGCACTCATGCACCTGGTTCAGTTTAGAAAGTGACGTTGAAACTGCTTTCCCTACACTCACAGGGAACCAGTTGAAGAAGAAAGTTAACGCAAACATTTTTCTTGTTTCACTCAAGTGATTTTCTTTCTTCGCACCTCCAGTCATATTTCACAGAATTGAATATTTCGTATTCAGTACACTTACTGTATATTAGTCCTATATGCATATCTTGGACTAATCTAAGGAAGAACAGTTCAGTTCTTCTCTTATTGTTTTAAATCTATAATCAAGTTATGATAGTAAAAGAACCAGTTTTGTACACTCTCATATCTCAAATTCTTAGAATTCCTTAAAAGAAGATATAAATGAAATCTATTCGAAGAAATATTTAAGATCAAGACATATTTCTTAAAACGTACGGAAAATTCCTTCGCACTCTCTCTTTTCTCTCTCTCTGCTCCATATTCTAAGAAATGGTCTGGTAATTTCCCTCGTTCCGTTTATCTGAAGAATTTGCCAGTATGTTACATTACTTCGCGAGGAACGTGAAACGACTGCAGGGTGGATGATCAAGCTTTAACTGCCTACCCCAGTTTAATCTTAATCACCATCGCCAGACTACCAATTTTGCTACAGAGAACTAGAAAATGACCTGTGCAAGTAACCAATTTGAATATAGTCCAATCCAAAGTATTTTGGGAACTCTTCAATAAGAAACTCATTTTGTCTAGTAATTATTCTTCAGATTGGGTTAAAGATAACTGCGGTTCAATGTGGGTTCCTATTAGTTAATAAGCCTTGTTAAAACTTTATAGGTATAGGAAGCAAATATATTTATTTAAAACACACGTATTTTTAGTGGCACTGTCCTGTCCGCCAGTCATTCTTCTAGGGTGGACAGATGCATGATAAAATACTTATTAAGGATGTATGAAAAATTTAATCTTCGGAAAAGCGCTAAGTGTTTCGAATCGGAATTACGATGAGAATTTTATCCGTCACATTAACCTGCGAAGTACGTAAGAAAATAAGGAATCTTATATCTTTCATGGTTTTTGAATAAAGGCTCTCAGTAGATTGGAAGGAAATGAAGTTTGAACAAAAAGCTTTACTCACTGTCATTTGTACATAAGTTTACGTATGCTTTCTTCCTTAAGCAAGTGTCTGCTGGGTATGAAGAATGTATCATCTGATTAAGATAGCTGACAAGAAAGTGAATGGAAGAGATAGAGCATCTTAGCGAACATTGTTCAAGACATCCCATTAAAGTTTGCAAATTCATGAGTTGAACACAAAACTAAGATGCTCCAGCCTGAAAGCGATTGTCCGCTCACCATTCTGCAAAGTATTTCATGCATAATTGATTCCGTTGCTCATTTCAAATATTTAACCGTCTGAAAACATCATGACTTATGTATATATTATATGTATGTAGTCTGCAAAACTAAATGATTACGGCAAACTATCAAACTATAAACTTATTCGTAAGATGAATACTGTCACACATCTTATATTATAATGGCCGCACTTTCACTTTCATACTATCATTATAAAGACGCGGAATGATGGGTACATTTTCATGATTATAACTCAGCGTACAAGAAAGCCGAGTTTCAAAAAACCAGCTTTTTATTTTATACACAAACGTATGCTTGCGATCTTATTTAGTTCGACGATTTTTCATTATTTCCACTATGATTCAAGGACTAACAAAGTATTAAGGTAGGTTGACATCACAGAGCTCCAAGAAACTTTTGTACATCTATCCACATGATTCAAGAAGAGCAACGAAGTAATTTAGACAGAGTAAGAATCCCCTAGGAATTGGTGTGGTCATGAAATGTCAGGTTGCGTAAAAAGAAGGACATAAAACATTACCACGTAATAGAGTTGCCGTGTCAAAATCCATTTTATTTGAAAACATTTTCACATGAGTGTAATACATTCGTCTAACCTGGAAGGGGAAAATCTATTGGGAAAAATGTTATACGAAGCATTTCGTGGGCTTAAGACAACAAGAATGAGGCAGAGTCAGAAAGTAATGGAGAATTTCAAAGTCATTTAAGGTAGGGCTGTCATTTATGCTTCGGAGTGAAGGTGGTAAAGATGTTGAGACTGAACTGAGAAATGACAAAACACATACACACACGGTATGTCCAAATGTATCAACGGACTGCCCCTTGAGGATTCATTTAATGATGAGTTTGCTTGTCCAGAGGAAATGGAAATGTCCTTCTAAAAGTGGGTCACTCGGACACTTCTTCCTCGTCAAATATCTTTCAAATTTAGTCCCAGGGGGGTTCCTTAGAATGTGACTCTAGAAGGATAAAATCTGACATGACACGAGTTGTTAGTTCGGAAGTGTAAGCTGAGACAGTCCCAGTTTGGTTATTAGGTTGAGGATTTTCCATCGGTAAGCCAGTGGGAAGAAGGTAGAAAGGACGTTCCGTGGACATGGCACACTCTAGACATTTTTTGACGTAGACATACAAAGCTTGCACTTAAATGGGACACAGAGATCGAAGTATAAAAGTAAATATCCGCTAGTTTTCGAGTACGTACAGTAAAATCTTGAGAAGTTTGTAGACGTATAAAATAATAGTTTGGTTGGTGTAAGCAAAGGGTCAGTCTTGGGACTTATATCACCCTGTCTTAAAATGTGCCTCACACAATAAGCACACAGTATAGCGTATGGTTAGAAATAGACGAATTTCCAGTCGCTAGTGGGACAGGAAATCAGTTATGGTTTCATATCGATCGCTCGCGCACAGCATTTATCACTGTGCACTGTGCACTGCTAACAGAAAAGAAAAAAGCACTTGTTGGACAGGAGAGTTGGGTGAGATTCTTAACTCCTGAGCTTTGACGTGATGGCTTATTGCGAATTCGCTGGGAACAAAGTACACGGTACAATAATACGGACTCTAGCCAAGCCACGTTCTCCTTTTGTTATATTATTATAGGGGCTGCAGAAATACAACCTGAGAATTTATGTTATGGAAAGCGGATAATCCACAGTCCACTGCGGTAGTTCTACTTCTTGAGAAAATAGTATTAGCTTTTTCTGCATGACTGCTTCTTTCAGGACGGTTTGTTGTGTCATCAGAGTTATCAAAATATATTTTAAAATGTAGAAAGTACTCTCAGGTTTTGAAGCTAAAGCCTGCAAGTTTAAACATAAAGTTTCTGAATAAATAAGTCTCACTAGTTGTTTGCTGGAGGTCCCTTTTTACACAAGGAAATGAATTTAATCAACTGAAATGAACATTGAACTTTCCCATGTTAATCATACGCTTGATTTACTTTTATTTGTACAAGGGAAAGGGTAACAGAAGAGAATAAACATTAAGTTTAATCTGTAGATCCATCATGAGCAGGATCCGAAGAATCTCTGGAAAGCCGAGTGATCATGTTTAAAGGTTGCTGAAGGAGATGAATACGTAGACGACCTTATTGGAAATTGGAATCACTTCCAAGCAGATGTCAAGCATTAAACTCAACATTTAAACAGTATGAAACGAGGAATATAGGAAATTAGGAAGTTTAATGCATGTAATATATTTTCATTAATGAATTATATGACCTCAAATTGGGATAATAAAATGACGTGGTTGTTCCAAAAATTCTCTATTTATATTTAGCTAAGCTCTCTTTTTAATTCAAATAGGAATGGAAATTAAGGAAGATTCCAGCAGAATAAATCCGCTTAAGAGCAACAGTACACAGCCGGATTCTGTATATTACGTAAAAGATTATCCGGGAAGTTTTCCACCAGTGACTTCCCAGGCTTTTGTCCTGAGTCGTGACCTAAATGAAGAAACTCAGGTTTATTTCAGGAGACTCTGAACTCTCGACTACAAAGATCAAAGAATGTGTGGGAGGAAGTTAGGCGATTTGACGATAAGTCTAGTGTGATAGTCATTTCATTAAAGCATTAAGTTTAGCCTGCATGCAACATGGAGCAAGGAGCACTGGTTTTACTCTGTCATTGCGCTAAATAGTTCCGGTGGGTTAGTATGGTACAAAAACTTTTGCTTTGAACTTTAAGTCAGAAGTTCGGAGTTGGGGTTTCGGATAGACTCAGTGGCTTTAACTGTAGACAGAGTTAATTCTCTGTTGATGAGATAGGAGATCAGATTGGGAGAAAATAATGTAACGTTAACACAGAGGCTCAGGTATAATGGGTGGAAACAGCCAGAAAATGAAATTCCTATGAGGAGATTTATTCAGGTCGATTTGGATGTACTCTTAGACGCGGTCAGGGTGAGGCAGAAGATGAATGGGTTTGTGAATGCTGGAAACTGCTGAACACGGGAATCTTCTTTCCTGTTCGCTCACTCTCATACAATCTGATACTTCTATATGACCAGACGAGAAGCCAAAGAATCAAAGGCCTCTTGCATTATATTTACTGCGGGGAGCTATAAGTAAAGTAGCTGAGACAAAAGGACTGAAAGTTATGTTGCTATCCGGGGACAAAAGTTTACCCTCCGACAGCCGACAAACATTCACCTTTGACTCTTTCAAAGGGAAACTAACTGCGGGTGAGAGTGAAAGCTATAGTTGTCAGTCGATAGAAATAATTCGCTCTATTTCATTACATTACGTGATGAAGCCTTTTCCAATGTAACCATTACTGACCGTGAAATAGATATAAATAAGGTTACTTTCACTTTTCAACCTCTAAACTAGTCACACGACTTATTGTCCTCCGTCCAACTTCTACTTGTTTATAAATAACTCATTTTGTTGAAACAAAAGGACAAGCGGAAGGTGTAAAGCTTCTTTATTGGTCAACATGCCTATCAAGAGATTAAAATGAAAAAGTCACAGAAGAGCAAACTTATTTTAAATTGAAACTATAATAAAATGATTAAGTTTTAATGTGAACAAGGCACAAGAGACTTTATCACACATCTTGGGATATTTACTACATAGGGAATGCACTGCTGCCACTACGTGTGCATGCATCTCACGATGTATTGTTCAGTTAAGAACAAATTCGCATAAAAGACAGAGATCATTTAATCTTCGGTGTGCATTGCAGGAAGGAGAGGAGAAAGCTTCGAGTGAGTAACTTAGTCGTAAAAGGAAAAGAAATGAAATTGAGTTTTGGGCTGAGTTCATACGAAGTGGCTGCGCTGCTGCTGCTGCTTTCTCTGCCACACGGAGAAATGACTCGAGCAACCCAAGTCCACTCCTATTTCAGTGTGTTCCTGGACTCTCTTCAGTAACTGTGTCACCATACGGATTCTTGTCTTAAATTGTCTCATAAAAGAACCTATCTTCTGTCTTCATCTGAACCATAAAAAATTTCAATAAAGGGATTAAACCATTTGTGACCTATTCTTTGTCACTTTGGGTGACAATATGTTGAAAGAACGCCGTCGGATCCATACACACAAATTACTTGTGGGGATTAAACGATATAGGTTGTGAAAAAGTTTAGATCCACTTGTAGTGATGTAGTTTTCAATGTATACACGGAATATTAAACGAGCTAAAAGTAAAGAGATACCCTGGGTGAAATTGGATTAATTTGGAAGAACAAGTAGTTCAAAGTTGAAACAAATTCCCTCGTGGAGTAGCTCGTGCACTTTGTATTTCTCCTCCAGGAATAAACTTTGGAAATTGTAAACTTTAATGCATTTCTACGAGTTTCGCAAAAAACAGGAAAAAGCGCATATACAGATTTAGTATGAACTGTTGGAACAGTCTCTTGTTTTTGGAAACTCGAGAAAGTGGAATAAATCTGTTTTCTTTGGCTGTTGTGCAATAGCGTGGAAAGTTCACGATAGAAAAATCCCCGGACATCCTTTTGGCCTGGAGTGCGAAGGAATTGAAAATCCCATTGGAGTGAATTTGTAAGGAGAAGTGTGGATGTATATGTATATATATAGTTTAATACTTTAGGGAACTCGTCTGCATCAACTACCCTTTCAAACACACTTAACGAAGTGAAACATCGTAAACAGTAAACAAAAGGAAAGGTATCAATTCCAGTGAAAGGTGAATAAATAAAAATCATTGCCAAATAGTAAGGGATGAAATAAAGTTGTCCCTGTCAAGCCGTAAAACTGTCATTGTCTATTGTTCGACCTTTCTACTGACTGAGTTGATACTTAAAAGTGTTATCATAAGGGTGTGGAGAAAGCAGAAGAGATACGGTCGCTGTATAGACTTTCCATAGCAAATACAATTCACGCTACAGCAAGCCTGTGTGGGTGGACTGTCTCGGTAAAATCGAAGACTGCAGATGTGCGATGGATTGTATTGGCTGAAAGGGTATGTTGGAAGTTG
>JAQGAB010002281.1:0-12586 GCA_034696565.1 Isotomurus graminis
CTGTTGCTAGAAGAATTAAGAAACGCTTCACTTACTCTCAAAGGGGAAACGGTAGAAGTTGAGTTATATAAAAATTCTTGAGCGCTACTAATGTGAATCCATATTCCATCCACGGCTTCACCTATTGTAACAATATTTCTAAGTTTATTGATAAGGTCATTTAGTTTAATAAAAATCAGTGCTAATTTGTCGAACGGAGAGAGAAATGAGTTCATTCTGGAGAGAGTATATTCCACATTGGAGACTGCATTCACGGCCCACCCTAAAGGACCTGATTCTTCATCATCTGAACTGGAGTTACTACTACGACCATGAGCAGTCTTTGAAATTGTATTTAGTTTTGGAACCTGATTGTCTGAATGATAAGTACTTTTGGCGTCTAAAGCCGAAGCTTTCACCTCTTCATGGGGTTTTTTAACCCGTAAGGAAAAAAAACCTTATTCCGACAAATGGCCAGCTTTCCAGACATCACAAGGTCGTTTGGTTTGCAGCCCCAAGCAGGGATGGGACCGATGGCTATGCAGTTTTCACCATCCCATTGCCAGAATCCCAATTTAGGACATGGAATTTTCTTAGAACTTTCAGTACTGGCACTTCCAGTTTCATCTTTAGCTTCTTCCGGCTTGGCAGAATCATCGTCACTTGCTTCCCCTGGCTGTTGGCTTTCTGTTAATTGACCTTCATCTTGTGAGCCTTCTTTATGGTATGGATTCATCACATATGACTGCCTTGCTTGGGCTGGCTGATATCCATAATTTTGAGGAATCTGAGGGATTGAGTTGGAAGGGAAGGAACCCATGTTGAGGATTTCTGTCGGGGATGGTAACATACCTACAGTCTCTTCTTCTTCTGATGAGCTTCCCCAACCAAAGAAGTCAAGGAAAGGTTGATAAAACGGTCTGGACTTCTGTGTAAGAACTGGTGGAAGACCAGCTGGGTAAGCAGGAGGAGCAGCGTTGGAATATGACATCGATGGGTAAGGTTGATTGCTGTAGATAGAGTTTTGACTGCCATAGGCTTGGAAATTTTGACCATTCATGGGTGGCATGGCATATTGGTAGTGATTGATAGAGCCACTTGATACATAGCCATCATCTTCTGGTAGATAAGGGCTATTTATTTGGTTCATATCCATTCCTCCTTCCTGTGGGTAAGACGAGAAACTTGGAAGTGAAAGGATTCCTCCAGCTTCAAATGAAACTGGGGCAGGTGGTCCACTGACGCTGTTAATGATGGCTTCATCAACTTCCGCTGGATTTGAGGACTGGTACGATGTACCCAGAAATGGGAATAATGTTTCTAAAAAACTTGGGGCTTCTGTTGTGGTTTGCTGGACAAACACTTGTCCATTAATGATTTTGTATCTCATCGTTTGAGACAGTTCAATCCCATGGCTTAAGTTTGGGAGGAGAAGGACCACCAGGAACATGGATATTTCTGTTAGGGTCTTCTGTAAAACAAATAGAACAATGATTTCTAAATATTAACTTTATATCAGGTTATTTCTTACCATTTTGATTGCTGATGTGCAGAGAAGTACTGGAAATTGAAAGTTCTCGTAGAGAACAGCGAATGTGCGTTTGAACCCGACGAGTACAAAATGACGAATGAACATGAAATACGGTCACGAGGACAGTGAAGAGATCTTTGGGTCATGTTGAGGAGTCAATTGGTACAGTTAATTTTATTTATAGAGTTTTGTGTGTAATTTTAGATGCTTTTACGTCAGGTTACAAGTACCCCTGAATGCACTTTCATTTCCCTAATCCTGTTCTTGTTTTATTCTGCAACAAAGGTGTGGGCTATATTTAAAACTGTCTCAGCCTACAGGCTTTTTCAGCGGTTATTCTATAATCCCCTTCATATGACCCTATCTTATTTGGAGAATAAAGATATGCTCCAGTTATTACTTCATTCACTTCTCAGCCTCATTACGCAACGCTTACGCTGTAACCGGAAACATTGAAAATGAAATACATGCTATGATATTAATAACCATGTTCGAATTTCTTGATAATCTTTTTGATTATCACTTTGACGCTTGCATACTTTGCTTTGACCTTAGAGGAATATATTTAGTGAAAGCGGAAAGAGAAAAATGCATTTTGATTCTCAGTCCAGACAAAATTGATATCCGAGAGTGATAGTCTACCGGGAGTATCAATTAACACAAGAATTCGCACTTTCACTAGTCGACCTTCCGAAATTGTATACACACTATTATGATGAAACAGGTTTGACTGTCTGAAAGTAATCTATCACCGGATTAGGACATTGTTAATGCAACAATGGAAAAGTGAAACGTGATCGTCGTCTCTTATTTGACACAAAGTGCTTCTCTTAAAAGCCACTCCTTGCGTACTTGTGAATGAATGTCTCGCTAAGTGGGCAAGTGTCTTGGAGTCTTGAACTCCATTAAGCCAATTCTTTGGAAATAGTGTCAATGTCATTGAATCTCAAAGTGTTCCCACAAATAGATCAACAAAGAATTAGGAATATGTAACAAGACCTTGAGAATTACTATTCACACATTCATAAACTTAAGCTACTTCAGCTAGAAGGCTCAGACTCAGAAGGCTGGACCAACAAGTTCGGTACGTAAAAGTGAACACAATCACACCACACAACTTTTCGAAAATTGAATAAAGTTCATTTTACATTATTTTATTGATATAAAACTTTAGAAACGAAGATGTGTTACAGATTCAATCTTTAGATGTTTTGAAATTAGGCTCCCATAAAGAAAAATTTCTTACACTTCAAACAGGAATTAGAGACTTTAGTTTCATACGATTCTATAGCTTACTTAACGTGATTTACTTTGAGAAAAATTACAAAACGTTAGCCAAATAGTCTTTAACTTCAGCGACACTCAACCGACGGAATCCATCCGCCGTAACTATTCCCAGTTCAATATTTTCAGAAGTCATTTGTCCCTCGAAGCTTTCTTTGAGGGCAAGAATAGCAGTATGAATCGCGTCTTCCAGCTCAATGTCGTTCTTGTATCTGCAACACAGGTAGTCAGATTACACTAACGACTTTAAATAATAAGGTTTAAAATTAACCACTTTAATTTAACCTTACCTCTTTTCTAAGAAAGTCTTGCCACTGATGAAATTTTTGCCCATAGCCGTAGCTTTCCAGGGAAAGTATGCTCCAGACGGATCACACTGGACTAAGTAGGGCTTTCCATCGTCCCATCCACAAATTAGCAATGAAACACCGAAAGGTCGGACACCTCCAGACTGAGTGTACTCTTGCATGACAGAAGCCACCTTCTGGACCAACTGAACTGTCGGAATTCTTTCTCCATAAGCCAATTGATAAGCCTGAGCAGCTTTTCTCGCACTCTTCACAAGCAATCGGTAATCCGGTCCCATTCCCGAGTAGCACATGCCGATGTAATCGTTAATTGTTTCGATTTTCCAAACACTCGTTCCATCATACAACATAGATTTGTGTTTTTTCTCCGTAGCAAGAACAACTCCATTAGTAGCCTTGATTCCAACAGTGGGTGCGCCCGAAGCAACTGCTGCCAAAGCGTATTCAATCTGCACCAGCTTTCCTGAAGGGCTGAACGTTGTCAGCGAAAAACTGTACCGCTCCGATGCTCCCGACATGTTGATTTTGTGGTTGCTCGCCTGAAATGATTTCAGTTAATGTTTAAATTCTCACTGTAAGGTGTCACATACATAAATACCTTTTTAATTGTAATCAGCTTACCTGTAATCACCCAAAAACACTTAAATTTCTCCAGAAAATGATCACCGGCTGAAAATCAACTGCTTCTTCTCTCTGTGAATAGCGAATTAGCGAGGTGACTTGATGTATGAATGACAAACAGAATTTGAAAACTCCCCCGCGCTCTTTCCTAACCGCCATTTAGCATATCATAAGTCTCACTATTACTCCGCTCCTCCATTTCATAGAAAATATTCTGAATTTTCTTGTGGCGGCGAGTTCTCCCATCTCCTCACACGGGGGAATGATGAAGTCAGATGGGTCGACAAAAGAAAGGCCAAGTCAGTGGCAGAATTGACTTGCCCCAACCAACAACATTTCCCAGAGTTCGTGTTTCGCAAAAAGGTGAGTTTTTGCAACCTTTTCTCATTTCCTTACGGTAAACTTTCTTCTCCTTTCACTTTCTTGTTCGGCACACTCAAAACTTACCCGAACCCCAGCAGCAGAAGTCCCCAGACAATGTAATCATTGTCCTGACCAAATAAAAGGAGAAAGTGTTCCGCTATTAGTTTAATAAGGTCATTTTCTTGCGCTTATAAGTGAAAGCATGTAAAGGTCTTTATGTAGTCCATCAGTTTAATGTTTAAATAGCTCGGGATTTCCTCCCCTACTACGTACTACACACTACGTTGTGTGGGTACGTACCAAGTTTAGAGAAGAATACATTATAGGAAAGTTCTACTACTACTTCTCTCTTCTAGAAAGTGTATTTTGGTTGTGGAATTTAGCTTCCGGAGAAAGTTACATATTACATACATATTGGAGTGGATGTGTGTGTAGCGTGTAAAATGTGTGTGTAGTGTATAGTAAATGAAAAGAACAGTCTCAGAGGAATTGAGATTAGCGTCAATCTTTTGTAAGTGAATGGAAAAGAACTTCTTGTAAGTTGTGTGTGTGTGTATAAGTGAAATATCGATATAAGTCTTTAGGGAGGGATAGACTATAGACATGCATGCAGAAGAGTATTATAACAACTCTGTTTGACAGGACAGAGTAGAGTCAGTAGAGACAACTGTCAGCTAGTAATTGGTTTCGTTCGTGGAGGATTTTGTGTCATTCGAGGTAGAGAACTATTCTGGGAGTCATTTATCTACTTGAGTATTGGTTATCTTTAATTAAACAGGAGAGCTGAAGAATATTTGCTTAAGCCTTAATGCTTGTAATAATGCAATAATAAGCTTGGTGGGAATGTAGGAACAGATAAGGCAATGAACTGTATTTTGTTTTTGGGTTAAAAATAGTGTCAAGTCAAGGCGGAATTCACTCTATTAATTATTTTTTTATTTAATCATCTTTTGAATGGTTTTGAGGATAAACTATTTAGGTTATATATTGTTTGCAAACATAATAAATTTTAGCTTTATTATTGGCTTTGGATACTATTGAATCTAAAATTCTGATGTATGTAAAAATGTAAATCGCATTAATATTTCATTCAAATTCAGCAGAATATTTTTTAACAACTTTCTCCCACTATAAAATATGTTGATTTTCAGCATTTTGATTATTTATAACTGGAAATGGTAGTTTGTCTCAACTTTTTTCTTCTTAACCGGATTCTGTAGTATTGAATGAATAATTTCTCATGAGAACCTCTTGATTTATTGCATTAATTGTGTAATCATTGTAGGAATGACTACTGTGAGTTGTTTATAAGAGTTATGAGTTGTGTAGGTTAACTTAATCAGCTTTAAGCCATAAGAAATGCACAGACAGGGGATGTAGAATGTAGACCGTATATGATGTAGTGTGCAGACATGTGTTTGTGACATGGCCATGCGAAAGTAGTGAAGACTGCTGTCGCTGGAAGATTAAAATGTGGTATTTAGATATCCTTGCCAGTCCACCAGTTCCACTCGTATACAGTTGCATCATCACTCCTGTTTTATCTAACGTGTCTACAGCAGCAGTAGAATTGGTAATTTTCGTACTTAGAGAACTACGGATTTAGAGAACGGTTTTTAAAATTGCACATCCAGAGTTTATTGCACATTTCATGAATTCAAATTCAGAATACAGTTGGCACTTGGACATGGCATTATCATTGACTGACTGGCTGAAACCTTGAGAATAAGTAACTTGACTAAACTAATAATTGCTTCATACATTATCTCAAAACTTGGAAGCCCTATCCTCAGCTCAGTTTGGCTGTAATCTCTGGGTAGCTCTGAGCCCTGTGGGTTAAATACTCATCATTCAAACACTTGCAAATACAAGTGCTGATTGAATTTCGCTAAAATCACATTTGTTGAATTGTTTTGTAAATTCAATATTAGATTCAGCTTTTTCTTAGGCTCAGTTTATCTGTTGTTTTCAATACATCTAGTAAAGAACAGGGCTGCATTGTAATGGTGTTTATTTATTAAGTAGTTTGGCTAGTTTTTTAAGAGCAAGTTTATAAAGTACGTAATACTATACATTTAAAGGTACTTAACAGAACATTGGAATAACATATTGGTGACCTCATGATTGGCGGATAGTTATTGGGAGCATGGATTACTTTTAGATACGCATGTTAACTCAAGACTGACGGGTTTACTGAATATCGTTTTGTGACCAGCGGTAGCTGCAGCATGTGTATTAGCAGGACGAAATGTGTATTTCTCTTACAAAATCTAAGTAATGAAGTTGTGACGCGAATATTAATAAATAATCCAAGAAATGAAGGAATCTATATCGTTTTGACTGTTCACATGGAGAACCGTAATACGTGGAGAGTATTTTTTAAATAGCGATTCAATTTTGTGTTCCATTGTGAAAAGTCATATTGCATGAAGGGATTTTTTGTCATGAAGAGGAAGACTTCGAATACTTGGTACTTCGCAAGTCATTCATTATTATTTTGCCAAACGCACGTGTATACAAACTATCAAGCCTTATATTGTTTATGGTTTACTCTTTACTGATTATAGAGAGAGAATAAACAATGGTAAATATACCATACTTACTCTTTCGCTGTTCCACATCATTTTATATAATGTATACTAGTATCGAAATCACGTCTTTATAGATGTGTTTGCATTGAAAGTTATTGTATTGTACATTGTCAGTGGGTTACTCTAATACAGCGAATAGGAATACACTGAATGAGCGTAATCGAGCATAGTAAGGTAGATTCATGGATTCCGGTTAGCGTGTCAATAGCTCATTATTTTATTCATTTCGTTTACCCACCCCTCTACGAGCTAACAGGGATGCAGCAGAAGTGACTTTAGCAAATGCTCTTTCTCCTCTAGGTGAAATATTTTATGTAGCTGTAGACTTTTCTTTACCAATGTGTACTCCTGTATTCTCTGTAATATTTTTGAGCGATCTGGTCGAGAACTAGGATTCCGTAAATCATAAAAAGTAGAAATATATTGTAGTAGGAACACTTTGACATTACGAATTTTATGCAATTTACTCTCAAACTGTTGTAGTACATGAACGAATTCAATGATAGCTTAAGTGGGTGTCGACTATAATTGGCTAAGGTCTTAAGGTGATGATATATTTTGTTCTGCGTTTACGATTTACTTAGGCAATTCTGTACACTGTGAGGTAGGACGTGCTGTTTGTGAGTGAGCAAATATTAAATCTCACTTTAGCTGATAGGTTGTCTGTTTAGAGTGTGGAGAAATGATAAGCTATTGTAGTCGAGCAAGTCGAGCTGGTAGCAGACATATCAAGTTATACGTGCCTGATTATTCATTTGCTTTGTTTTTTATTATCTTGCGTATGTTCGGCTGAATTAAAAAATAATATTTTTTGGTGTTGTACATTTTAGATTATCAAAACAAGACTGTTACACAGCAGTGGGGTCGGAATCGAAGCGAACGAGGAATCTAATCAATCAATAAACCCTGATTGTTGAACATCAGATAGAATGAATCAGCATGGAAATTCGCGATAAATTAAAAACTGTTGTGTAAACAGTCGCCCGTGAGTTGCTTCCGTGCATGTCAGATTATGTGGTGGCCCTTGTGAACTGCAAGTAACGACTTAACGATTTCAAATAGTCACAACCTACGTACTCCTGTACTCCTAGATCTGAGTGTTTATGACTGCCTTACGATTGAAGCCATTCATCATTAATTAATAATCAAGATACCTTTACCCCCCCTTAACTAATCAAGAATATCAACACGATGGTTCAAAAGTACCAATCTCCGGTTCGGGTGTACAAATACCCTTTCGAGTTGGTCATGGCTGTAAGTCAATCATTTATTGAACTTCACTTGATATGATGTTGCTTTCTTTCAACACATTTAATTTATTTGCTTCTTGGAGTTTACTAATGTAAACCATGCCTTGAAAGTGCAAGACTATGAGATATATATGCTTTAAATACTTCACTAACAAAGCGTTCTTTAATATTCTGTGCAGAACTTGAGGGTAACACTTTCAAGTTGAAAACATGCATTTAAACTTCAAGTAGAAATAGCTAGCACAAATTATTTAAATGTGGTACGGAAGGTAGACCATCTAAAGCATCATACGCATTTGGGTCTGAGCTTGACTGTAAATTATTTATAGAGAGATTCATACAGAAAGAAAATCGATGATTTAACTCAATCGTCAATCATGTGGAACACGTCAGCAAACGAAGCTGATATGAAAAGGGCATTGCTATGAGTTTATCAAGTGAACTAAGGTCAGTCGTTGTTTTATAAAATAAGGACTGGCTGACAACAGAGCCAGGTTAAAGTTCGAGGCACATAACGGGGTGTCTGTCAGTCGACGATTCATAGCTACCCAGGTTGTTTGTCACTTACCATGGTTTAAAACCTATTAACAGTATCTCAATCAGAAGTTTCTTTTCCTGTTTTTAATACATCTTATTTAGAGATTCTTTTAAACATCTATGAAGGATAATATTCAGTTTATTTTATGTCATCAAGATATGGCCGTGTTGAATTAGACTATTGTTCTCCGAGTAAGGAGCAAAGCATCATGCATCATTTTCAAGGCAGGGATAGTCCAGAGTTCATGTATCGTGTTCATCTTTTTATAACCTTCCTCAAGTTATAAAACAAGAAATCAGAATTTTGTAATTCTTACTAATATAATTTTCATAAAACCAAGCGAGATGGTCGAGATTTATGATGAGTCTGCGTGGGTTGTATTGGTTGTAATATTGTAAATATTATAGAGAAATTTTTCTTTCACATCACAAATCACATTATTTCTTGACACTTTCACGGTACATTCACAAGCTGAGGGATTTTACCACTAACGTCTGTCGGTCGAATGCATTATGCCTGAAATCAAGTTGAGGCTATATTAAGTACACAGTACAGAAACACAGAAAAATTAAGGGCAGTGCCGGGTTTAATTAGCGACAAAAGGTATAATTAATTGAATAATAGTATGTGGGATATTTTTACTTATTGTTAGTATTTCCAACTGGTATCACTACATCGGTTTCCCGTGAACTGCTTTTATTTGAGTCCTTAACAGCTTTTACCCTAATGCTTTGCGGACCATGCTATTGTTATACTTGATTCTCAAATTCACACTATTATTGTCGTCGCGCTGTTCGAATATTTAGAGTTAATGAAATAATAATAATAATATGCATTTTCGTTTAGGCGTATGAACGAAGATTTCCTACCTGCCCTATGATACCGGTTTTTGTCGGCTCAGACATTTTAGAAGATTCTGAGAGCGAAGACGGCTCCGTACATGTAGTGGAACGAAGATGCAAATTAAATATTGATGCTCCATATTTAGTGAAGAAGATTGCTGGTGTGGACTTAGTTCTCTTTATTCAACGAAACACTTTAGACAAAAAAAACAGGGCGCTCAAGATAGAAGCTTATAATGAAAGTTTTGCCACGAGAATCGTAGTTCATGAAGTCTGTAATTACTTTGTAAGCGACTATAAAATAATATTAAATTGGGTGAATGAATGATGACTTTACAATCCTGTAATAACTTTAGGTACACCCAGAAAATTCTAACTGGACGTGTTTTGACCAGTCTGCGTCACTAGAAGTGAAATCCTTCTTTGGATTTGAAAGTGTAGTCGAGAAAATAGCAGTGAAACAATACTCTGCAAATATAGCGAAGGTAAGTCCAATTTCAACTGGTTTAACTATGGGTTGCTATTTGATGATGATTTGACAATACAACTTTAAATCATTTAGGGAAAGGAAATAATCGAATATTTTGTAGAAGAACTCAAGAACGACGGAATAACTCATGTTCCCCAATGGGAAGCGAAGGAATGTACAAGTACAAGTGCTGTCTCTGATATTCACAGTGACCTTGAAAATTCCACGGAAGTGTAAGTAACCGGACCGTTTTTTGTATCCAATACATGCAGTGTTGCTTAAAAGGTTTTTTTTTTTCCTGTACTGTACGTGTATGAAATGTGTTAGGCCAGTGAGCACTATTTAATCCAATACTGCTGCAGAGTTGGCATTCGTGTATTTATTCGGGTAATGGGTTTAGATCCTGTAAGGCTTCTTTATTGTTCACAAACACACCGGTGCACATGATACGGGAAAATTTGCTATATAGGCTATTAAGGTTTCTCATGCAATAGCAGAGCATGCGGTACAGGAGAAAGTTCGTGCATAAATGAATGTGTATTTGGCGTGACAGGTGGGATGTGTAATACCTGAAAGTTTACTTATGTGTTTGGTTCCACCTAGATAGACACTTATTTTCATCTATGAAAAGTCAGCTACTGTGTGTAGTTACGATGAATTTAGATTATTAGAAAAGTGTTGACTTGTTAAATTCCACCTGCATTTCTCGTACTTTCCTTCTGTACCCACAATCAGGTTTTCAAATCATTGTGCGAAGGTATTTGTCAGTAACTGTGAACACTTTGCAAGGTTTCAAGTCAATTCGTGGTGCACTTTAGATATTCTGGTTGTGTGCATTCAGAAAACGAATGACAAAGGTAGCGCAGATAAATGGCACCTGGCTAAAAAACCTCCATTTTTAATTGAAAGCTTGTAATGCCAGTGCCAAAGGTTAAACTCATCTTCAGTGGAAACTATGCATAGAAAACTCAAATGTCATGCATGATGTCTATTACGTACACGTTGCTTTTGTAAAAATGGTTGGAAACGGGAAATGTCATAGATCTCGTTCGCGTGTATCAGAAGAGAAATCATAATAATAATATGATGTACGTATACTTAACCTTATTGTACTGTTCTTTGTAACGTAATAACCTCGATATGTAGACGGAGTGTAGTCAAAATGTCAAGTTGCTTGAATTTGAGGCAAAATTGAATACTATTTTTATTCTTTTTATGATATCGTTTCAGTGAGCAGAAAGATGAAAGTAGTGGGAATGAGGAAACCCCAGTTGTCGCAGGTCAAAGTAGAAGGCCTTCAAAAACGCAGGAAGATATGAAGCTGGGAGCCTCGGCATCCAGTTTGAAGTCGCAACACTCAGTTTTAAGCCGGCAACTCTCTGGAGGAGAAAAATCGGGTGGAAGCGGAGGGAGTGGAGGAGGCGCAAGAGTCCCTACAATAAGATGTGATTCGTTTTCGGAGGATGATGACAAGTTTAGATTAGATGCTGATTACATTCAAAGGTACTTGGGTGAATTAAGTCCGCTCGAAGAGTCTCAGTTGATCCAGTTGAGAACTTGGGTTGCTCATCTTCAAAAGGGAAAGGTGTGTTTATTTTGGGAATTGTAAAAATTGCTTATACAATTCACAACTTGAGAAACAACCATGTAATTCAATATTATCATTATCTACTCAGATGCCGAGTGATGCAATGCTCCTGAGGTTTCTGCGAGCTAGGGAATTTAATATTGAAAAAGCAAGAGAGATGTTATCCCAGTCTCTAACGTGGAGAAAAAAGTACCAGTTGGATAAAATCATGTCAGACTACGAAACCCCTGAAGTCATCCAAAACTACTTTCCTGGTGCATGGCATCATCACGACAAAGGTTTGCGAAGCACCAGTTTTGTGCTCTAAATCTAATTAGTTTATCTGAGCTTTGACACAACTGCGGGCGATTCTTCTGTTATATTTCTAAATTAATTTTCTTTGGTTCCAGATGGTCGTCCACTTTTCATTCTCCGGCTTGGAATGATGGATGTGAAAGGGTTGATGAAGTCTGTTGGTGAGGAAGGTTTACTGAGGTTAACGCTGCATATTTGTGAAGAAGGACTAAGGCTTACAGAAGAAGCGACTATGCAAATGGGACATCCAGTTACTACGTGGACACTGTTGTTGGACCTCGAAGGGTATTTATTTTGTCGCGTGTTTCTTTGTAGCAGGTACATTTTCAAGTTGTTTATAGATAAAATATTGTATTGTGCATAGGCTTAACATGCGTCACCTATGGACTCCTGGAATCAGAACATTGCTAAGGATAATAGAAATAGTTGAGGCGAACTATCCAGAAACTATGGGATTAGTACTTATACTACGGGCCCCGAGAGTCTTCCCAGTGTTGTGGACTATAGTTAGAGCCTTTATTGGTTAGTATCAGCATCAAATTATTGTGAGAATCTGATATGTGTGGCTTATACTATCAACTCTTTCTTTTTTGTACTAGATGAGAAAACTTGTGCTAAGTTCGTGTTTTACGGTGAAGGGCCTGGAATTTTACCGGACTCCATTGCAGAAGGTCAAATTCCCATATTTTTGGGTGGATCGTGCAAAGTAATAAAACCATGAATGCTCAATGAAACAGTTCGAATACACTCATAACATTACCAATTTCTTGTTGACAGGTTGAAATACCTGAAGGTGGCTTGGTTCCAAAGAGTTGTTATATGGCTGAAGAGCAGCTAGAGCATTTGAATCTTTCAGATGAGAGTATTTACAAGTGTGTGAATCTTAGCCGTGGCCAGGTAACGCGGAATCTGTCGTGTTTTATATGCT
>JAQGAB010002282.1:0-12585 GCA_034696565.1 Isotomurus graminis
ACACCCTCAACGCACATCGGCCTTCATTTAGTTGGTAGTTTCATTGTTCACGTAAGCGGCCTACGTTGACCTTTGAACTCCAGTCATCGTCCCTTCGGTTGGAGAAGTTCCATAGGGATCCCTTGAATATCCGGAAGGGTGTGTCTTGTGGTGGGTGTCATGGGATGAATGATCTCTCGGCTGAAATGGGCGTTGGTGTAGGTCACTAGAAGTCACGAGGGTTTTGGAATGTTCGATGACTGGAAGGGTTCGGGAGGAGGTGTTCATTGGGTGAGGGAGTGAATCGCTGGGAGGTTCGGAAGTCGGCTGCTGCGTTGAGTTGACCATGAGACTTGGCTGTGCTGGGACAAGTAAATTGAGGAGCAGCGAGTATTCCATTCGTTGCTTCACGCGCACTTCCAACGAGCGGAGGGTGAGGAGTGCGCGGTGAGGGAATCTCTGACATCTCCTGAACTTCCAAACGTCGCTTAGGAAGTTCGGAATTTCTGGAGAAGACGCTCCTCAGGCTAGAATGTCTTGAAGACGAGTTGAAATGGAAGGAGTAGGTGAAGGTATTTCCCCACACAAACCCTCCCTCACTTGACCTTTGAACTGTGGTCGTCAGTATCCCTGCGGCTGGAGGGGAAGGCTGTTCTTCGGACACTTAAGCGCTCCCCAATCACGAGTTCATAGTCATCAGTGGAATGTGCATGTGTGCATTGTGGTGAGTGATTAGGGAAACCCCTGGAAAGAGTCTTCAGCTGACGAAGGGCAGGCAGGGTGGTCACTGGAGGTCACGAGTTAGCTGGAAGGCCTCTTGGATGCAAAAAGTGAATCGCTGGGGCTTCAGAATTCGGTTCCTCTGTTGCTGAGACACCTGCTTGGATGGAACCTGTGACCCAGAATACCAGCTGATCTTCCACGGGAACTCAAGACACTCCACCCAGACTTAAGCACGTCTCCAAGATTGATGGAAGGTGAACTGCACGACTCCCTCAGTTCCATTGGACTCCTTCCCCTGTCCCCGCAGCGGCTACTCTCCCTCAACTCTTTTAATGTGAAGCAACTACAATTAGAACTATAAGTATTAACTATGTTTATATAAATGAAATAGACACAATACACTATATTAGATTAGATTTTTATTATTTATGTGACCTGATACTGAAAAGAATTGCAATCACAATTAGTATTTTTTGTCACTGAAATAAACTATGCTATGACTATGACTATGACTAACTCTCCACGAATTAACTCTCACCTCCCCTCCAACAAATGAACATCAATTTTTGAGATTTATTGGGTCGAATGGGGGAGCGTAGGGTCGAGCACTTCAAGCAACGCAGCTCGACACCCCCCACTACAACCGAGACCACCGTGACTGCTTAGAGAAACGTATACGACAGGGACGTGCAGCCAAAGATGAACGTGCGAGTGCGTGGAATAATTCTAGGATAAAGATGGCTACGTTAAACAACATTACGAACATTTATAATGAGATAGTGATGGAGGATTTTGAGGACAAATTCCTAGAACATACAATTGACACTTGGTGTTTGATCAGATATTACATTCTGGAGAAAAGTGTTTGCTGCGGCGTGTGTAGGGAGCCATACAATTGCCTAAAGCTCGACGACAACAGGCAGGACGAATACACCCCGGCTTCGTTTGAATACATTCCTTTTGACATGGATATGTACAACATTAGGAAGTATTTGCCGGGTAAACTGTTATCTCTAATCTAATTATTTGATATGGTAATCTATAATCTTATCTTTATCTGCTAATCTTCTATTTACATATTTACAGTACATTAACTTAATCCACAAGTCAGCCTGGCCAAACTGCCATGGCACAGAACTTCCAAATATAATCTACGGAAGCTGACAAAGGACCTTCTGGAGAATAAGTTGGATATTCTACCCAAGCCTCGTCCATTGCTCTTTCCTAAACTACCTACCAAAGCAAATAGGGTGATGGAGAGGAGGGTTGATAGGACAGCACGGGCAGATAGCGTCCATCGAATCAACCAGTGAATCTTATGCTGGACCATGTGTGAATGATGCTGATGAACCTGTCCCTGGCTGTTCATACTCACCACCCCTTGTTCTCACAACACAAAATTCAAGGGGTATTAAGAGGAAGCTAAGCAAGTCTGAGAGCATTTTTAAGGCATGTATTTATCGCGTCTCTAAAAATCCTGATTTTGTCTCCATCTTTTCATTATAATGTCTCTAATGAAATTGTCCCCATGGAATGAAAATGTTTGTCTCTATTATTATGGAAGTCGTCTCTAATGTCACATACCAAAACCAACTCGGTTTTGTCTGCAGAATCCCGTGTTCATTGAACTTAACAATAACCTGGTGACATATTTAGATAGACTAATGGCTTTGGAGCAGTTCGAAGACAGGGAGGGAGGAGTATGGGCACCCTGTGGGGGGAAATAGTCATCAGATAGTGTCCCTTAATTTAATTGAGGAAGACGATGAGCAAGAGTAAGGAAATTATGAAAATTGTACAATCATATTTTATTTACAATTCCAAAGATTTAGTAAAGCCACTAAATGTAAATTATTAATACAAATCGATTTGGAATATGTATCAATGACTGGAATTTAAAACAAAGTTGTTGAAATAGTATCGGGGGCAAGCCCCCGCACCCCCATTTAGTAAACAAACGATAGTCTAATTGAACACATCGGGGGCAAGCCCCCGCACCCCCAAAACAAACGACAGTCCCACTGAACACATCGGGGGCAAGCTACCGCACCCCCACAGAACACTAGAACACAGATTTAGGAAATGAATGAAAGTTTAGCATCCTATGGAAATAAAAAACCTATTAAAGTTCGTACCTATGAAACAAATCCTATGATAGTTCGTACCTATGAAACAAATCCTATGATATTTCGGGTACCCGCCCCCGAACCCCCAAACGGTCGTACCCTGACACATTTTCGTCGCATAGTTGACTTGACCCTGCCACCCTGATTGCGTCTTGAAACAAGACAAGTGCAACAACTAACGTCTACCTGGGCCATGAGGACTTTGGAGTGCGATAGCGGCCCACGCCATCGGAGACGGCAACAGTCGTGACCTGTGCTATCGCTTAGGTCACTCCTTCGCCGCCTCCGATGACGTGCGCCACAATCGGGGGGCGGTCCTTTTTGGCTACGACAGTAATGAAATCTCATTCTACTTATCAATTAAATAAATAGTTATTCCCTTGATCCGTAAAAGAATGAGTAACTAATCTGATTCTGTAAGGTGAAAGAGTATAGTGGGTCACTTGAAAAGTTGGAGTGGCTTGACGAAACAGCACCGGTTTCGTGGACGGATTAGCGACGCTAGTCGTCTAGAGACATTATACATTATAAGAAGGGCTATGTAGAATGATTCATGGAGACGTTTTGTAGCATAGAGACAATTTCTTTTCTTTGGAGACGTTTTCATTAAAAATTAGAGACGCATTAAATATATTCCCATTTTTAATGCACCTAAGCGAAGGAAAAGAATTCCGCCAGTGGTCAGAGATGAAGGACTACCAACGGAGCGTAAAGTCTTTGACTGCCCTGACTGTGGTGAGTTGAACTCGTGTATGCACTTATGCAATTAAATATAGTGAGTATTGACATTATGCTTATGACTGGTTAATTATAATTACAGGAATGGAGTTAAAAACATCTACCAAGCGAACCGAGCATCTGAACCTACACCATACTGAAAGAGGCATAATTTGTTTAATATGTAAACGGCCTTTTGCTAAGAGAACTAACCTAAAGAAACATTTGTATACTCAGCATTCTTATTCAAACAAATTAACACGAATGTAATTTTTTATTTTAATTCATTGGTTGCTTGATTTATCTAAATTTTTAAATGTGAATTTTTATTTCAATTTATTCGTTTCCTGATTTACTTTTGTATTAAATTCTAATTGTTCTGAATTAAACTAGCCCTAAATGGCTTTTGATACTAATTCTTGTATGCTTCACTTCATATGTATACACTGTTTGGCCCACTGAGAATTCGTGATTGTTTTTCAATAGTACTATGGAACTCGATTGGAATGATTAGAGCACGAGACAAACCTCACACCCGTCAATGTTGCTGAGACAATCTTCGTGTTAGATGGAGGGTCGGATATCACCCGACTAATTTGACTAGCTTGTTTTTTGTTGATTGCCTCTCAAGTTAGTCTTCGCTGCATGAAAACAACAATGAGACACACGAACAGCAAATACGGAGAAAGAGAGTGAATGTTGAAAACACAATTCGGATGAAGCTGACAGGAGACTTGAAACTCTAGAATATGAGTAATTATGAAGGTTGCGAATTCTTGACTTTCCAGTGAATTAATTTCTTGTAGGACTTGTCCCGTTTTGAGACGGGCTTCTTCAACTTCTTACAAAAAGTCTTTACGTATTTGGGAGGTCATTTAATGCATTACTAACGGAGGGGTCTCGTGATGAAATCGGAGTGCGTTCAGAATAAACGTGTCGCTGGTCGCTGGTGAGGTCAAATAGAGATTTCAAACCATTTCTAGCGTTGCCCCTTTTCTCGTCGCACCAAGTGTTTCGTATAATCGTTTTAATTTTGTTGGACAATCCAAACTTTGTAGTGAGATTCATTTTTTGTGTTTCGTGAACAAATGAATTATTCATAAATATTCGAAATAAATTAATCTAATATTCCGTGTGTTTTTTTTCATTTACTTTTGAGTTGTTTACGCGCAAGCTGACTGGCTGCTAAACAAAAGATTAATTGAGGATGGCTGCTAAAATGATGAGCCCCAGCAAATACATAAAAAGATGCATGTGACTGTTTGTGTGTGTGTGCTCCGTGGAAGATGCAGGTCCTTTCCACAGATAAAAGAAGATGTGGGCGGGGCCTATAACATTGAGTGAATAGCGGCCAACGTATGGCGAGACATGGAATGATTCCTTTGTGTGCCATTCAAGGGAAGCTTACCATGTGTGGACTTTATTTCAATAGCCACCGAAAAACGCACACTCGTCTCGTTAACTAACTAATGTTTACTACTAGAAGTAAATGCACACACCATGAGTATTTATTTATTTATTTATTTTATACAACTAGACATCGGCCACTGAGGCAGGTTACGTCTGTCGCTTCCATAAGTAGATGAAATATTCGTATTACAAGAACATATAAAATTGAGATTGAGGTGCGAATTAATATTCATTAAGTGGTACGTCACTAAATAATTGGCCATTCCGTGCAACCTGAAGGAAGGTGAATGAGCCACCTGGAATGCATGTGAGAGATGCGGAGTAGTTTGATGAGGACAACGAACGGATTCAGAAGGAAATGAACAAGTTTGTTAACCTGTTTATTAATCGAGAAGAATCCTTGGAAAGCATTCGACGTATTAAACATCTGTTGACTTCTGACTGAAATCAGGTTGGATATATAACGCCGAATCTCCTCTGGAGCCTTCAGACTCGCAGACACTTCCACCAAATCAAGTCAGTTGGGATTTGTGGACAACTTAAGAGTTACTCAAGTTCATTGGAAGGTCAGAATGGGTGTGGTTGGTCTTTTGGGACTTCTGATTGGGTCATTCGCGATCCTCTCTGCCTCCGTTTCCTCCGAAAGTTCCCCTCCGGATTATTCAGCCGCAGACGGAGAGACTCCGCCGCTGGTTTTGGAGGTGGAACGCTTGAAAGGACAAACCGCGCGGCTGAAGGTGAAGTTGGAAGACGTGGGAGTGGCCACAGAGAACATCTCAACTGCTTTACGTGTGAATGCACCCGCGTGGGAGTTGGGAAGCCCGACGGCGTTTAATGTGTCTCAGGTAACCCCGCCTTCCACCTTTCCGTGTCACCGGAACCAACCAACTCTGATTGTTTAGGCGATGGGAGTTTGGCGCTGGATTGAATATTTCGAAAAGGATGATCGTCCCTCTCCCGATTCGTGTGAGGAGTTCATTTTCAACTTGACGGGGTCAACGGTCGGGCTGACTCGGAGGTACTCGCCACGTGGGAATGAGTGTTGGATTTGGATTTGAATTTATTTGTGGCAGGTGGACGAAGTGGACAGGCGTCAAGAGAGAAGTGAATGGAAATTGCACGGTGGACACTCAATCTCCTCACTTCTGGAGGGTTGAAGGTAATTGGAGGTGTGGCTGGGAGGTCGGCATTTCATGTTTCGAATATTTCAGGTTGGTGGTTGTACACGTGGGTGACGACTGATTACGCCAACTGGGCAGTCCTCATGGGGTGCGTCAATAAGGAACTCTCGTCCTGTAATTCTCTTCGTATTCTGGCGAGGGAGCGAACGCTGCCACCTGCGACGCTGGAAATGCTGAGGAACGTCGCTGAACAACGTGGATTCCCAAAGGCACATGGAACCCTCGTGAACCAAACGTCCTGCTAAGGTGTCGATTGCTTGAGAGGTTGGCGGGGATTTAGTGCGTCTGCTTCCAGAGATTCATTCACGTTGAAATAAAAAGATTTAAACAAAGTTTGGAACATCTTTTTGTTTGCATTTAAAACTCCTTTGGTTAATTACCACAAGCGACACTCTCGATGGATTGGGGAAGGAAGTTCAGGCAAACTTGGAAGCCGTAAACAAGTCTCTCTCGGTCCTTGTCGAATGTGCCCTGCATGGGAAATGCCTTGTCTAGTACACTTAATCAAACCAGAGATTAGTACACTGCTTGGAAAGGGTGGAGTGGCGTGAGATTTCTGAAGATGACCTCCCCAATCCCCAAAGTAAATCTGCCTTCGTTTGCCATGCCAATCTGGCTCTACCCTCACGCGGTGTACGTTGACCTTTGAACTCATGTCACCGTCTTTTCGGCGGGAGAAGTTCCCATGGCATCCACTGAATATCCGGAAGGGTTTGTCTTGTGGTGTGTGTCGTGGAATGAATGAGTTCTCAGCTGAAATGGGAGTTTGTGGAGGTCACTTGAGGTCACGAGGGCCCTGGAGTGTTCGATGGCTGTAAGGGTTCGAGAGGAGTTCATTGGGCGACGGAGTTAATCGCTTGGAGGTTCGGAAGTCGGCTGCTCCGTTGAGTTGACCAGGAGACTTGGCTCTGCTGAACATCTGCTGACCTTCCCTTCCACAAGAACCGTTGCTTAAGGCAGCTGACGACCAGGCAGGCCTCGTCTGCTCAAGACACTCCACCCAGAGTTCAGCACGCACTCCACTTAAGCGCCCTCAAAATTGATGGGAGATAAACCGCACGACTCCCTTAGTTTCCAATGGAAACTTTCCACTGGAGATTGAATTCCTTTCCTATCTCGACAGCCACTACTTTCCCTCAACTCTCTACCACTGACCTCTGACCTCCCCTCGAATAAATGAACTTCACTTAAGTTGAAGTTGAGCAGAGATTATTGAGCAATTTAAATTTATCAAGTCGAATGCGGAAGGTGGAGCACTTCAAGCAACGCAGCTGAACACAAATCATTCAAAGAGGAATTCTGCCTGGGTTTATTTTGCCCGTATGAATAATCTGATCGCTAATCTTCCCCCGAAATGTTTTAGGCAGTTGAAGAGATTGTAGAATAAACGTTCTCTTTGATTCCTCACTGACTTTGCGTTTGCGGAAATACATTTGGTATGTTTACGTCCTTAACTTTCTGACCTGCATCTTCCTTCAAGTGATTCTCATGCTACTCGCATTCCAGTGCTTTCCACAATTCTTTGATTGTTTTTCGGTCTGAAGATTTGACTGTGTAGTAGTCATGTTGGTAAATAGGAAAACAGAATAGATTATTAATTGTAACTGGATATTTTACGCATATTTAATGAAAGAAGTCCAACCAACCAATCCAACTACCTCCAATCAATTTGCAACGGACTTTCTTTCTACTTAGCTTCTTCCATTGACGTATCTTTCTCTGCCATCCAATCAATAATTCTTTGGTCCAGTCGGCCCTTCCAGTCCTGCAGTTCTAGTAGATAACTCTGTGCTGCAGAACTACCTGCCGAATAACAGTTTCCCGTATCCTTACTCTCATTACCCAAAGCCACAATAAACTCCAAACTCTCCTTGTAATTCCAGAAGAACGGATGTTCCAGTAGATGTCGCATTTTGCTTCTCTGGATCAGTCGACACCTTCAATTGCAGAATATTCTTGAGCGGTGTGAGTTGTGGACCTCCAATGATACTCCAGTTCGGCTGGTCGTCAATTATTTTAGCTTGAAATTGGTGTTGGTCTGTCTTTTCAGGGGATGCAAAGAGATAATCTCCTCGTGTCATTGTGTATATGAACAGCAAGCCATGCTGGAATATATCAAACGACGGCTTCACTTCCGTATTCAGCTTTACTTCAGGAGGCATGAAAGACATTGTTTAGAATATTCCTGCGGTGGTTTGGGCTCCTCCTGAAATTTCATTAATCACACGACTTATTCCAACGTCAGTCAGCTTTGCTTATGTCACACCAGCCGTGTTCTGCTCCAAGAAGATTAATACATTGGTTTAATGTCTCTATGGACAAGATTTAATCTGTGGAGTTCCTTAAGGCCCAGTGCAGCGACTTTGCAGATCTTCACGAGTGTCTCGTATCCATGGAATTTGTTCATGATCCATTCATTGAGTGTAGATTTAGAAAAATCCACAACAATGCACACAAGTCTGTCCCGCTCAGCACTGACAGAGGGATTAATTAGATTGTCGTGCTTGGTGTGCCTCAGAATCTTCAGTTCTTAATTCTTTGGGTCCAAGACAACTTCTTTCAGTATTTGTTTAACAGCCACACGACACGTGCGCACTTCTTTGTAACCCTTGTAAACAATAACGAATCCGAAGACCCAAGTCACGAGCGAAGGAATGACTCTTCAGCGAGCTCATTTGTAGTAATGTAAAGATAAGAAATTTCACGTGTTCCCTTTTCCTCTGAACTAACTTCTAAGTAACCAGACTTATCAACAAGACTATCCACATCATTTAAAAATATTCCTTTACAAGTGTAATATGGGCTTGTGGGGATTCATGGGTTAGAGGCTGGGGAGGGGGACTAGAGAGAGTGGAGGTCAGATGTCAAGTAAATAGTGAGTCTGCTCCGTTGCTTGGGATCGGATAATTGTGGTTATTATTGATCATGTTGAAGGTGATGTGAATAGATGCGGAACAGGTTAAGCGGTTGCCTTTGGGGACGGGAGTGACTTGGGGATTGTGTATTGAGAAGAAGTGGAGGTCAGGTCGGGGGCGCAAGATTAGTGTTCGGGATACGTGTGCTTGTGTGTGTGATGAATTGAATTGTGTACGTGAAAAGAATTTGGAAGGAAACGGAGTTCATTTGAAGAGTAGAGGCAGTTGCAGAGTTTAACGCCTGGAGATAATCGTCAGCCACCAACTGTCTTACATTGACTGAATAGCGGCCACAGTATGGAGTATGGAGAGACAGGATTCCCTTGTGTGCCATTGTCGGGAAGTTATTACAATAACCACCCACACACATCTCTTCAGTGGCACAAAGTAAGGAGTACATGAAATATTCTGATGATTAATACTCCGAATATTCCGTTCCAATTCCCCGGATTAAGAATAAGTCTGTGGAAACCAAATGTTTAGTTGTCATCCCGAATGGAAGTTCAGACTTTGAACAACGAAGAAATATTCGTATAAATTCAACAGACCAAATGGAGATTACAAGTGCGAGGAATATTAAGTGGGACGTCAGAGAATGAATTGGCCATTTCGTGGAAACTGAAGGAAGGTGAATGAACCGCATTGAATGCATTCGAGAGATGCGGATTAGATTAACGGGGACAATGAACGGATTCAGATATTCACAAGTTGGCTAGTCTGTTTATTAATGGGGAAGAATTCTTTGAAAGCAGTCAACGTGTAAAACATCTGTTGACTGAAATCTGGTTGAATATAAAACGCAGAATCTCTTCTGGAGCCTTCAGACTCAAAGACACTTCCCCCAAAGCAAGTCATTTGGATTTTGTGGAGAGCTTAAAAGTTACTCAAGTTGATTGGAAGGTCAGAATGGGTGTGGTTGGTGTGTTGGGACTTCTGATTGGGTCATTCGCGATCCTCTCTGCGTCCGTTTCCTCCGAAAGTTCCCCTCCGGAATACTCAGCAGCAGACGGAGAGACGCGGGCGCTAGTTTTGGAGGTGGAACACTTGAAAGGAGAGCCCGCGCGGCTGATGGAGAAGTTGGAAGACTTGCGCGTGTGGGTGGAGGAGGAGAGGCGGCTGAGGGCGGAGAAAGCGGAAGAGGCCGCAGCGTTGAGGCGAAGGTTGGGGGACGTGGAGGGCAGACTGACCCGAGTGGAGTCGGCTGCGAAAGCCCTGGAGAGTTGGAAGGGAAGGACGGGCGGCCAGTTGGGGTGGACGATGGGGGTGCCCACAGAGAACGTTTCAGCTGCTTTACGTGTGAATACACCTGCGTGGGAGTTGGGAGGACAAACTGCGTTTAACGTGTCACAGGTAACCTTTCTTTCCTCCATAGATCGTCATCCTAACCAACCTACTCTGATTGTTTAGACGATGGGAGTTTGGCGGATGAATGAACTGTTCCGGAGTGTTGGTCGTCCCTCTCTGGATCCGTGTGAGGAGCGCATTTTCAATTTGAGGGGGACGGTCGAATGGACTTGGAGGTACTCGTCACGTGGGAAATTGTTGGATTTGGATTTGAATTTATTTGTGGCAGGTGGGGTTGCCACAAGAGAGAAAGGAAGGTCGACTTGGTAGTGGACACTCAGTCTCCTCATCACTGGAGTGAAGGTAATTGTGGGTGCGGCTGGAAGTGCGGCAGTTCATGTTTCGAATATTTCAGGTTGGTTTACCTTCAAGTGGCTGAAGACGGACTACGCCAACTGGGCAGTCCTCATGGAGTGCTACTCTGAGGACCTCTCGTCATGTCGTTCTCTTTTTATTCTGTCGAGGGAGCGGACGCTGCCACCTGCGACGCTGGAAATGCTGAGGAACGTCGCCGAACAACGCGGATTTCCAAAGGCGGACGGAGTCCTCGTGAACCAACTTATTGCTGACGTGTCGATAACTTGGGCAGGTCGGCGGGGATTAAGCCCGTCTCCTTCCGGAGATCCATCCTCGTTGAATTAAAATGAATTTAAATGCAGTTCGGAAGGCCTTTTGATTTGCATTTCAAACTGTTTTGGAGGTTCCCTTTGGAAGGCGACTCTCTCGAACTTGACTCCCACGGACAAGGCGTGCAAGTCTTGCATGGTGGGGGATCTTGGAAACTGAGTGTCCCCCGTCGTCGTTATCGAATGAGAATGTCGTGTCCTGGTTGAGGAATGACGTGTCTGCTCCACCTAATTAAACAAGACAAACTGCGTAGAGACGGCGGAGTGTCGTGGGGTGTCTGCAGGTGACCTCCCCTCACCCCAACGCACATCTGCCTTCGTTTATTATGTCAGTCTCACTTTCCCCTCCCGCGGTGTACGTTGACCTTTGAACTCCAGTCAATGTCTCTATTAAATAGTTCTGAGCTGAAATGGGCATTTGTGGAGGTCACTTGAGGTCAGGAGGGTCCTGGAATGTTCGATGGATGGAAGGGTTCGGGAGGAGGTGTTCATTAGTTGGCGGAGCGAATCGCTGGTGGGTTCGGAAATCGACTGCTCCTTCAATGTGGAGTGGACGACGTAGTCACTATTTCTCCCTCAACCTCAACTCCCTACGAATGACCTCTGACCTTCCTTGCAATAATGAAAGCAGAATGAGACCGACACGTAAACGAGGGGAGATTGACTGAGGATTCCCTCGGGAGGTGTACTCTCTTCGGATGGAAACAGCCACGTTACGTTAGTTAGCCACTTCATTCAGGTTTTGACCTTTTTGAAAGCAATCATAATTAAAAGGAACTAGGTACCCACTTGAGAGATTCCGTACAAGTGATGTTCTTATTTGGTTCGATGGATTGGAAGAATTTATTCATTATCTCAGAATCACGACGGCACAAACAGCTCTCTACCTGATCACCACAATCCTTAAATTCCAACATGTGTTTAGATTTATTCCAATCAAATAATAATGAACATAAGTAATATCTAGTTTCAGATAAAAGACTTAGATCGAATATTCTATTACAACCCATTTAATTGCATGTCCGCCTGCGTGAAGTCAGACTATTACTAAAGAGTCCTCTTGTGTTACGCGAATTACGCAATTTGTCCCTGCAGCGTGCCAATTGGATTCATAGCAGCGAGCGGATTCTGTCAAACGGATCTCCAGAGTCTCCCCAGCAGACGCTGTAGATTTTACCAAACGCAGCTGAAGACTGGAAATTCTCCGCGGAATTATTTAGAATTGTGTAATCTTTGTTTTTAAGGTCCTTCAATAAATGAGAGGTTCTGTCTGAATATATTTCCTATTGTCTGTGGACCCTGAATTCATGATAACGTACAACTTTCATTAAATTCTGCAAATAAATAACATTAACTTAACACAGAAAATGCAAAGCTGTTAAAACTACAAAAACGGTTTGTGTGATTGCTTCATTTAATTGGCGACAAGGTTACGCAGGAATATATTAAAGGGAAACACACGGACCGTTTTAAAATATTGAAAGGTTCAGGCTCGGTGAGACTAGCATGAATCCCACGATTCTTAATGCAAATCCGCACTGAGGGCCTTATCCCGGTCCTTCAT
>JAQGAB010002283.1:0-12580 GCA_034696565.1 Isotomurus graminis
TACTCATTCCGGTCTCTTGGACATCTGAGGCAAGTCAAGTGACCTTTTTGTTTCAGTCTTTTCTGCAGAACATCTTGTTCCTCCTCCTCGTCCTCCAAAGTGATAACATCCTCATCCGCGTTCACAGCTGATTTGCGTCTCTCCCACGGAAGATCGTCTTCGTCAGTCTCGGAATCCATGTACGGAAACGTCTCCCCCACCCCCCTTGAGGACTCGTCCGACCCATACCCCGACAATTCACCCCCCGTGTCCTCGCTCGTCTCTTCCACATCGCTTTCACCCTCCTCCGCCGCCTGATGGTCATCGTACACGATACATATCAAGTCATCGTCAACAACGACTTCGTCATGGAAGTTAACCGCATCGCCATCCCCCTCCATTTGAACAAAAGGTCCCTTCTTCACCCCACCACCGTCACTAGGATCTTGTAAACAAAACACGGATGTTAACACGCAACCTAACAAAACAATTTTCACAATAATAAAGTTAAAAGATACCTCCGAGAAAAAGCCGGCAAGTTAGCAAGCACAGTCATGTAGACCGTCCGTTGCCACTTCCTCAACTAACTGTAGCAGCGATCATTGTGGTCACTCCGCACAAGGCGCAAACAGTGATGCGGTCAGCTACACGCCACGTCAAAGCTGCGGTGATGTTGATGTGTGAATTGGTGATTTTGCCTAAAGATCGAGTCTTCTACTGGATGTGCGCCTTTGTTGCCTCTGCTTTCTATGCCTCTGCCAAGTGCGAACAACGAGAAGCTATTCTTTGTTCTAATGTACGGATAATGCGAGCTTGCAATGCAAACAGCTTTTCAAACGCTTACTACAAACTTTAAACTAAACCAAATAATGCCACTCATACAACAAACTAAAAGAAACGGAATTAAGAGTTCCGAGTAATTGTTTATGAAACATGCCCACCATACAACAACAATTTCTAAATTATTGAAACCTCTGTTAGGAATGTCTTGTCTGTCGGGGTCAATCGGTCAATCAAGAGGTGTGATTCATTGTAACTTGGGGAGTGGCTTCATGATGACCGGCTACCTGACCTGGGTATTAGCTAAACTGAGTGGGGGGTTCTTCACTACTTTCGAATAGTTTGCATGATTCAAAAAACGTGTCAGCTTTACCTCTTCATTATTACATTAATTTAAAAATGTTTTATTCTTTTTATTATTGCTGGGAATAGTGAGGAAATTGGTTGTTGGTTGTTGCGAAAATATGCGTCTCACCACACGTCATCACATAGTCTATATTTTAATGGGGATCATGAGTCCCTCGTGGCTCTTCTTACGTTTGTCAAGCATCTTTCTATATTCGTCGAGCCTTCTCTTGGGGTCAAAATGGGGTAAATGTGGACACTGCAAATAGATGAATAATAGGAACTTATTGAACACAATGTATTCACGAATAGTTACTTACATGACACTGGTCTCGGACTTTCAAAGCAGCAGGAATAAGTTCTTCTAGCATCGCCTCTCGGCTTTCGTGAGTGGGGTGCGTTGACAGCCATTCAATCTGAGCTATTTCTGAGTGCATCATCGCCATTTTATTCCAAAGTGATGGCGCTTGTCGAATGTCAAAACAAGCCTGAAACCAAAACACATTCCTTGTTGATATAATTATCAAGTATTTTGCATAGTGTACATGTATTTAATCCTTCCGAGTAATTTCTGCTTTCAATAGAAAATGTCTTGGTTTTTGTACCTTAGCTGTCAATATTAGTCCGATCTGATCTGCTTCTTGTTCAATAAATCTACTGTGAGGGAGTTCCATCACCAATGTAGACACCATGCTTGCTATCCAGTGACACAAAGCCGCTGTAAAATCGGATGGTAGAATAGCCCAAATAGCAGCCAGCGGTAGCACCATACACAAGTCCAGAAAGTGAAGAAAGCTGGCTTTCTCCGCCTGTTAATGTAACAAACAGTATTGTTCAACTGATTTCTTACAAATAATAACTGTAATTACTTACACCATGACCCATAGCTGCATGAGCCATTTCATGCCCCAAAATCACTCCAAGCTCATCATCAGTCTCGCACAACTTAAGAAGGCCACTAAATACGAAAACACTTCCACACGGTAGTACAAAAGCGTTGCACTGGTCATCATCATCCACAACAGTGATAGTCCATTCCTTATTATGAAACTGTGGTAAGTCATGATTGGCCTTCAGAAGTCTTTGTGCCACATGAACAACTCTTCTGTAGGACTGAAGATTCATTGACGCTGGAATAATCTTATCCTTGTACATTGTCAGCAGCTGAAACACCCAAACAAATATTTACACTTCCAGAACTCTCCTCTCATTTCTAAAACCATCTTGAAACTTTAATGAAGTGTACCATGTCCAATTCATACTTTGACATGTCATTAAACTGCTGGTCAGTGAACGCCACAAATCTCTTCCGTTTAGTAAAAGGTGTCTCTTGAATATGTGTTTCATAATAAACGAACGACCCAAACGCAATACCCCCAAGAACACCTGTGAACACAAATTAAACACCATTTAAAATTTTCATAACCTGTAACACACAAATCAAACAAATAAATACTTCCCTAAATCCTACCTGAAATAACATACCGATTTCTTCTTACTTTCTTCGCATACTTTGCTTTCTCTTCCGGTGGCAACTTCTGCCACCACCGTCGAATAGTTCGACCAGCAAGCATCGCTCCAAATTTGGCGATGCGACTGGCAATCACTAACAATACGGGAGGAAGTGCATCTCGCTTGGAAGTGGTGGAGAATGTTCTCCAACAATAATTAATTCCTCCAGGGACGGATGAAGCAATTAAAGGACTTTTCCCAACTTTCACCAGCTGGTGTTGACATGTGGAGGACTTGTTTAATGTGTGTAACGAACGAAGAGGATTTGTTCGGACATTATTAAGTGGTCCTCTAAGGGGAAGGAGGAATCGATTAAGTAGAGACATTGTTTATTGTTTACAAAGTGTATGCGGTTCGGAGAGTGAGGAGAAGGGGGAGGGGGAGGAGGAGCGCTGCGCCCCACCAGACGAGTGGGGAGGGAGTGACGGCGGTGAACCAAAAGGAGAAGAGGGCAAGGAAGACGGTGGCAGAGATGGCAGTGAGGGTCACACCCCCGGATGTCCGGTGAGCCCACTTGACCTGCCGAGGTCGAATCACTGAGAGTTTCTTGGACAGAGCCACCGAGAAGTTTGCAAGATTCCCTCCTACAGCTTGCAGAATGAGTAGGGCTAATGTGATCCCACCGGATAGTCCGTGGTACGTGGTGAAGTGCGGCTTCCCTGATTCCTCCTTGTTTCTCCAGATTGCGAGGAAGCCGCTGATGGCTAAGGTCAGTCCTGATGCTTGAAGGGCCCAGTGGATTGCTACTCGCCAACCTGGACTGGGTTTTCGGTATAGAAGGACTCCTTCCGTGAATAAGGCCCACTAAAGACACATGGGGAATGTGAGATTGATAAGTACCTTCATTGGTAATCACATAAGTTGACAGCTGATGAGATGTTTTTATTTCTATTGCACGAATGTACAGTAGTTATGAAGAATGTCTACTGGTTTAAAGATGGTTGAATTCGCTAATAAAATCAGGAATTATGATTACTTACGGCGATAATCATGCAGGTCGGATGCCACGAAAATAGTGAGCTGCCAGGGTCAGCAGATAGAATCACGTAGGCTGTAAAGCCTAGTATTACTAGATGAGCTAAGATGTTCATCTTTTTCAATTCAAAATAAAATCAGTGAATTAAAATGTTCTGCTGACTACAACAGGTGGTTGTTTTTCCTTGAGAATCTTTGGTTGAAGTGTCTGATTGAGGAGTTTTGAGCAGTGAGATGGGGCACTCCAGTCGTTCCCGTTCCCATCGGTCATTCCATGTAATCAAGAAACCACAGTCTGATGATTCTGGCAGAAGCATTTTTTGTGTTTATTCATTCACATTATTTTCCGCCTCAGACAGTTCAGCAGCTCTTCAGAGTGCTGGAGTTTAATGCAGATGTGAATCATGTGGAGTTAAAATACCAAGTACATGCATACATACACAGTAAACACAGATTCAAGGAAGACGGACGGGACGGTATAGTTATTGCTTTACAGATAGGCTCATCATGTTTTAAAGTAGTTTTATTACAAAAGTATTGTGAATTGTCAGCATCGGACCATTCGAGACTCGAGAGTTTGGCAATCAAATTTAAAATGGACATTCGGGGTGTAATTTTGCCCTGTGAGAGTAGATTATTGCTTAGTTGAATTATTCATGTTCAAACATTTGGAAATATTCTTGTGAAACTCACCCATCAAACGGTGGGCAAGACCGGCCAAGAGTTCCTTCATTTAACTCCTTTAGCTGTGTTGTATCTTCCAAGGTTAATTGGAAATCGAATACCTGATTTGAATGTAAAGGAAATACCTCAAGTCTTTTTCCAATAGTTTAAGAAGCATTCATTTAATTATGGTGACTCATATTCAACCTGGATGTTCTGCTGAATCCTTAATGGGTTTTTGGACTTGGGGATGACAATAACTCCCAAAGATTGAATGAGAAACTTGAGTAAAATCTGAGCTGGAGATTTTTTGTGAATTTTAGATATTCTTTGTACAACTGGGTTATCCAGAAGTCGAGGAATATTTCTGTGAAAATGTTGCAAGCTTAAGATTTCTTTGTATAATTAATTAGGCACAATGATATTCTTTGATTTACAATTTGTGAGCGTTAATATAATTCCACCGTCCAGGTGAGCCCAGAGGAGCATGAGCACAAACTTGAATCCCATGAAGTGCACAGAATTCTCGTAATTCATTTTGCTGAAAAGCTGCATGCACTTCGACCTATAAGCTTAGGAAATTCGCTCTCATAAACTTTTGTTTCAGAAAAAAATGGCAAAACTTTGTATGCGGGGACAAAAGTCTCAAAGAAATGCAAGAGTTAATGCGTCACCTGCAAAACAGCAGGTGGAATCTCACAAATCCGAAGGATTCTCTTGATTTGATCTTCATTAAAATTTGACAGCCCTATCGCTTTTGCCTTTCCAGACTTCATTACACATTCCATGCTTTTCCAAATCCCTTCTAAATCTGTTTTTAGGTCTAAAAGCAGCTCCCCATCTTTGTCCCGAGGCATTAGATCATTTTCTTCAACAAAGCACACTCCCACGGGCCAGTGAATCAAGTACAAATCAACGTACGTTGTCTGCAAGTTCTTTAGGGAAATGTCTAAGAAGAACTCAACTTTATTTGGATGCATTCCAATCAGCGGAAGCTGCAAAAGTTTGTTTCATAAGATTTTGATGGATTCACTGAACCGACAGATTCTCACAATCACGAAAAATTGTACATGACCGGTTTACCTTTGTCACAAGAAATAATTCTTCTCGGGCCACTCCCCCTTCAGTCGTGTTTTGAATCCATTTCTGCAGACATTTACCAATGGCTGCTTCATTCTTGTAGCCGTAAGCCGTGTCAAAATGTCTGTAACCTGAAGTAATGGCTGCGTCAATAGAAACTTCTACTTCTTGTGGATCCACGAGCTAACACAAAAGTTTGCATTGGATTTATTATTGAAAAAAGCAATGGCTACATAGATTGTTTCTTACCTTTCCGGTTCCAAGCCCAAGAACAGGGATCCCGGTACCCGTATTAATCCGTTGGGTTTCTGCAACCTGACCAACCATTTTTTGGAAACCCGATATTCAGTCTTGAGTAGTAATGATTTGGTTTGATGAATATCAGAATGAGATGAGGTAGCTATTAATACTGAAAGGGAAATCGATCCCAGGCCTGTGGTGAATGAATGAAGTACACTTTGTCATATGAAATGTTGCCCCCTTGGTCTTTGGGGTGACCTCATTTCTATTCTACTCAACGTGGTACATTTCCGTCCATAACATATTCTACAGTTCATTAATGCACTCCTGTAAAATGCAGCAGCACACCATTCACGGCATTTGAGGTGGAGTGGAGTCTGCAGAAGGCATAATAAAGAGTTATTATTGTAACAAGTCCATCTTCTGCTGGATGTTGTTTTCCACTTTGACTTCAATAGTTTATTGAAGTAACATGGTCTCATAATTACAGTAATGAGTTGCGTTTTCATCATTTTCTGGTAATTCCGTCAACATGTTCTCGTGCCGGTATGTGGGTAGAAAAGAAAGATACACTACAAAGCCAGAAACTTGGGACCTTTTACGCAAAGGAAAAGATTTTATCATATTCCCCAGACATCCACTACAATCGCATCCTTTGAAACGCAGAGATCTCTCCTAAACAACCTCTGGGGAAGGCGAGGACGGACGAACCTTTATCTCCATCAACATTCTTCCTAAAACATAGCAGGAATGTGTTTAAAAATTCATATAAAGGACTAAGAAAGACCCAAAGCGAGAAAATCAATGGACATGAAAGTAGGTAATCATCTCTCGGAATAGGTTGGCCACCGAGTAGCTCACCAGTCCCCATGCAGTCTGTAATTCTATGCAAAGTCATACAACAAAACATATTGTTCATTTCAACTATATATACTCTACCAACAACACAAGTATTTCAGTTTGATATGCACAAAAGGAACTCATTCCACCTTTTGTGGTCTAAATCCGGGCAAAGTGATGTTCTTTGATGCGTTGAAACTTAAAGTTAACGTAAAGAAAGTTCATTTAATCATGCACCAAAGTTTATGGCTGACATTTCAAAGCACAGGCAGCCTGCACATTACACGGATTACGGATTCGCTTTCTCTTGGCCAAAAAGTTTGATTAGTAATTTGCATGAGAGTCTATTGAGCAACGTGTGGTGAAGAAAGAGTGAGTGCATTCTACTGACAAAATGGATTATAATTCCCTTATACTCTTTCTTTCCTACCAGGAGAGAATTTTGATGTAAAGCCAAAGCTTATTAGTTTATCTACATAACATTTACATGCATCGTTGTCAATCAGTGTCCTCCCTCAACATTCTCTACCATAGAAAGCAGCCATGCAAAACCACCTCAAATTCAGGAATGCAATTTAATACACACATCCGTAATAAGACACTCAATTACATTTCCTCTTATGTGTAAGAGGCATTTACACCGTAAATTGTGACATACATATGGAGTTAGCCAAAAGTGTGTCGTTTCGTTTCATATTCACTGGAGTCCACTTTAATCAGTCAAGAAGAGAGAGACTTTCCCGGAAGGACGACTTGCCTTAGTGAATTGCCCATTTTAGTATCTCTTTATTCCAAGTTGATAAATTGCACACAGAGCATCTCTGTCTTCATGATGGAAGTCTTTCTAATCCAGAAATCCTGAATCGAGTTGTTCTTCCACATTCACGTCACAGAAAGTGCCTAACAGAGAGAAAGCTTACTCCTCCGCTTTTTCCTTTTTCTCTTCGGTAACGTCTTCGTCGTCTTCCTTAAATCAGAAGACATTCATCCTTCCTCCAATCTTCTATACTCGAAGTCAAAAAATCACCTGAAATTAGGTCAAGATCATCAAAATCCAGCTATTCATAGACTTAAACCAATTTAGACACTTGGCACCGTTATTTTTAAAACCAACGTGCGTATGTCTTTAATTAACTCGATTCCTCCATATTGGTGAGAAATAAAGCTACCCACCACCGGTTCCTCTACAACTCCAGTTCCGCTCAACTCCTTAAGTGAATTGAGTGTCATTTACCTAAATTTTATGGGTCGATGAGAATACATATCGATTGATTGATTAGACTCGTCTCATCGTCATTCATTCTCCGGGCAGTTGGTGTTTGTCTCTTTCACGCACTCAAAAAAGCAGTTCGTTTCAAAAGGCACTTCAAGTTGGAGGAATGGACATTACGGTGGAAGGAGAAGGAAGGACCGTTTCACTTGGTGGCTATAACCTCTAATCACATACACGAAGGTAGCTCAGAATATTTCCCGTCAAATGTAACTAACTGCGCATATTGACACGTATATTTTCAGATTGGGAAAAAGCCTTTTAACTTTCACTCACACAAGTTGGTAGTAGTGTGTGGTGTACTGTGGTACTTATTGTTGGGACCCTCCTTCTCTCATAATATCAATTTTAAATGTTAGCCATTTTCATTTCTTTCTCTGTACAACTCAGCTAGTGTAGTTGGAGATGATAAAGCACGCTCACTCAAGTCTACTTTCACCTTGAGACTTCTTTACAATGTTTTCATCGATAAAAAGTACACACGTATTCTTTTATTCTTATACAGATACAAGTAATCTGGTTTATTGTATTAGATTAGGACAGATAGGCTTATAAAATAGGAAACATACTCTTTGCATGAGAGAAGAACGGAATTGAGAGTTTGAGAGATTCTTAGGGATTTACTTTCACACTTTATTTATGGATTTGGGGCAAAGTGATAATAATCTGGATTGTTTTTCAATACAGATAAGTTTCGGAATAAGAACATGGAAGGTGGAGGAGGAAAGCCGAATTCGTCAATACCAACGACGACGTCGACCGTGACACCCCATCCAGTGATGGGAGTCCAAGGACTACTCAATTCAAATATCAACAGCAACGATACAAATGGAAATGCCAACACTATTCTCATTACAACCAGCAGCACTAATAGCAGCACCACTGCCACTTCCACCTCCACACCACCTTCATTATCTTCTACAGGAGGAAATGTCGATGCAAAAGCAGTCTCGTCATCATTTACAACAGCTTTGGCACAACAAGAGCCTTCGGTTGTGGTGAGTTTCGACTTTGGATGGCGAAATTGACTGATTCTCCCATCATTTTGGTAGAATTATATAAAATCTGGTATTTCTACTCGGAGATCACAGACCCGGAATAGAGTTCTTGTATGCATCGCTTATGGTTTGGCACATTGCACATTTTGTATGCAGATAGGAAATTAAATCCTTAAGCGATCTTCTACCACAAGCAGGAGAGTCTCGTTAGGGAACATATCCTCGTAAATACGTAAAACCTGTAGTAGTAGTTAGTATGTTGTCCATTGACAAAACCCCGTGTAGTCATTATTAGAAGAGAGACAACAACGGAGAGCCCACAAGATTTCATGGATAGAGAATCTCCCCTACTTCGGGACTTTCTTAATGTGGCTATAAATAGATGAAAGTAAAGATCACACTTGAAGAGATTGTTCGAAGGGTGAAGAAACGAGTGACTGCCATGTGAGTGAGCGTTTTACCCACACTGCGTTTAGTTTATCTTAAGTGATCTTCAGATTCATTTCACAAGAGTCTTTAGCTTAATTTACTCTCCAAAATTGGGAAGAAAAAGTCTCAGAGAAGTAGGCAGAAGGACTCGTCGCCTTCCAGTCCACCTTGGCCAGAAGATGGTTGGGGATGTGTTAACCTAAAGAAACAAAGATTTAAAGAAGTACAGCTGAATTGTTCCCTGCATCTCTCTACCGTTTCACTCACCAGCATTCTCTGTCTTCTGGTATTCATTAAATGTCATTCTGTTGTTCATTCCTGTAGAAGTCTCCACCTCCAGCAGTGACAGTTGCCGCACCATCCCTTCCGGTTGTCTCAACTCCAACGCTTCCAATTTCTACTGGAAACGTGAATAATGTCGTTGGAGTTGCTAGTGTGACTACTGGGACGTCAACTATTACTTCATCTGCGGTACCTGCAACAACGTCATCTGTTCCAGCAGTGTCAGTGACAACCATTTCCACTCCAACGAGTGTTGCACCGAACAAAGTTGCTGAGTCTCCAAAAGGTCCCACCACCACAAGCAGCAGCGTTAATATTACCCCATCTCCATCTCAGACAAAACCTGTGACATCTTCTACATCATCTTCAACAACTCCAGTGAAACCGGAAACAGGAGCACCTGCAGCCCAAGTGAAGACAGACATTCACACGGATAGACCAAAAACATCTGCTGCAGCTGATAAACCGGCTAATAAAACCAACACCGTTGGATCTCCAGTCATAAGTAAGAATGATTAACAATAAATTCATGATTTTTAGATCCAACTTGTGGTTTAAAATGGTCGACTATTCGGTGGCTGTGTGTATCTTTGCTTGAGAAGTTTTGTGTGTATAAACTTCAATAATAAATTGGAATTAAGTGGAATGACGGGTGGTAATTCATCATGAACAATTATTAGGGATTGTGGGAGCAATGAATATTAATGGATCATTCAGCGCTAAGTATAATAATCATCTCATGATTGTATGATCGCAGCATATGAACTTGTAGAGTGTTTGATATAAAAGTGAGATTGGAATTTAATTGAAGTAATAATTGGTATGTTGTAGAGAGTGGATTAAAAGTACTGGAGCATCCATCTGCGCCTTCAACCACGACGACACCACCATTGACTAGTGGGAAGGTGCAGCCTCAGCAGTCGGGAGGATCTCCAACCGTCAAAGGAAAGTCTACCAGTGCGAATATAAAGGAATCCCCGCCGAACAATAAAGGAAAGGAACCAGGGCAACTTTCGCAGTCTTCAAGCATCTCTACAAATAGCAGCACTGCAACAAACGCTAACAATATTAGCAAAGGAGTGACGAATATCTCATCAAAGGCAAGTGCCTCTGCTGCATCTTCAACAACTCCTTCGAAGGAAACTTCCTCACCACGTCCGTCACCCGGAACGAATCCAGTTTTGCCAGCTACGAACACCACCAACACCTCTTCATCAACCTCACCAGCCACTTCCACTCCCAAGTCAATCAAGGGTGGATCTCCTGCTCAGAAGAGTAAGTTTGGAAGGATTAATAAACCTCAATTGCTCATTAATAATCGTGTGGTTGCGTGTGTGTAGAAATGGATTCGCAGAAAGAGTCTCTGGATAAAGTTGGAGGTGGAAAGGTAAATGGATTACCGTCAATTCCTAATGGAAGTTTAGCCCCAGCGAAGGAAAGCTTGTCGACCGAGTCCAACTTGACTGTGGCATCTGCTTCGTCCAGCGCATCTACGGTGATGTCGTCGTCTTCAGCGCTTGCCTCGACTTCGGATGATAATTCGGAGTTGCCCATAGGACAGGATGTGTTGACCATTTGCTCTCTCCTCGAGAATTCTGGGTTGTGTGGACCTTCAGGAGAAAGTGCAAGTCGACCGGGAACTGCTAACTCGACTCCTCCAGCTCGTCCGAATACTGTGGAGCGACCTCGGACAGCTTCAGGGGATAATATGAAGAACAAGACTCCCAATGGAACTTCTGCTGCTGCGGGTGATGGAGAAAAACCCAAGAGTTAGTGAAGCTGTGTGAATTTGATTTAGTATTAGTCTATGGTGAGAGTACTACAAGAACCTTATTATTGGTACTTGCAGCAGCGCGTCCTACGACGGCTTCAAAGAGGACTCCGATTTCATACCGACCTCCAACTGGAATGCCAGGTTCTGGAGGAACAACGAGAAGCCGTCCATCTACAGGGACCGGAGCAAAATCGCCTCCGAAAAGTAGCCGGACTCCAGGTGGAAACGCTGAGGGAAGGAAAACTCCGGGTAACACACCAGTTGAACCGAACTCTGCCCGAAGTGGGACTCCTTCCCGTGCGTCGTCAGCCAGAGTGAGGACAAATAGCAGTGCGAATGGAACTACGAATGCTACCACTACTACCACATCCACCACCTCCACCCTCGTGAAGAGAAGCAAGAGCATCGGTGGAAGCAGTCAGAACGAAAACAAAACTCCTGGAAGACCTTCCTCCACTCGACCCACCAGCTCCACTTCCTCCACTTTATTTCAACACACAGCCTCCTCGGCTCAGAAGGGAATTCACTCTCCCCAACCACCTTTGACCCCCAAGGCCAGTCCCAGTCCCAGTCTCTCAAGACCTTCCACCAGACCCAGAACTGCTAGACCAAAGGTAAGGAAAAGTTTTATTGCACTTATTACACCCACCACAACCCTCATATGAATTCATAGCATGCAGAGGGATTCGTGACTTCAAGTCATTTATAGTCTGTATGGGTTGATTAGTCTATCACTGACGATGATCGTCGTGTGGAGTAGGGAAGATACTTTGTTGGAAGAGATGGAGGGTGTGGATATATGGAAATTGAATGGCAGTACGGGAAATCAATATGTTTAATGACATCCTCTGATTATGTAGGTCGCTTGTAATGATCCGTAGAACCTGTGCAAGTCTGCAAGACATTTGAAGTTGACTCGATTGTTTGTATGGGATATCAGCTTTATTATTTAATTCAATTTGTACTGCAAGGTCTTTGAGATAAATTACATATTACTCGGAATAGTAGAAATGAAAGAGGAAACTTTAGAAGAATGAATGAACAAAGCAAACATTGGAACATCTAAGCAAACAATATTGGAGAACATGCTATTAGGAAATATTCTGATTTATGAATTCGCTGTGTCCATATCCCTTTTAGTTTTCTAGACTGAATCTTATTATGTGTGACTTGAAATGGTTAGATTTGGTTGAAACTACAGAAGGAAGAAACAAAAGGGTTCGTTTACAACGGAGGAAATGAGTTTCATTTGAAGTAGTTCAAATAATAAAAAGAATATAACTCTTCACAAAAATAGAACCTTTTCGGTCTCTTATAACCAAACCAACTGGAAAAACTTTTACTGAAAACATATTTTTCTACTAAACGGATATTTTTAGCCAAACTGGCGAGAGCTGAAGGTTCAAATGAGTT
>JAQGAB010002284.1:0-12576 GCA_034696565.1 Isotomurus graminis
AGCACAGTGACTATGCCTCACATCGTTATAGCTAGGGACTCCTCCAGTGTCCAACCAATTTTTGTAACATTCGCATTTCAATGTCTCTGGATTGCAATGCATGAATCTTCTTTGCTGAGGAAAATTACAGGGATCTTTATAGGTCACCCACTCAATTGTTTTGTTCATGCCGTCTTTATCAATTCCAATTAGCTTGGAGTTCTTGATAACTTCTATTGTACAATTATCGTAAATTTCCTTCGAGAGCTTCGTTATGTTGAGATTTTGTTTTAGGGGCCACGTTACAGCGGACTGAACTTGTAGTGGAATAACAATAAGTGCAGATAGGAAAAATAGAGTGAAAGCTACACGGGGAAATACAGACATTTAGAAGGCCTTGGGATGAATTCTAGTGAATAAGGTGTTAATGAACAGAATCCAGAATCTAGAAAAGGGCTAATGAGGACCAACAGTCCCTCCTACACACTTTTCCTACAGGTCTACATAACAATGCTTATTTTTTGCTTATTGGATGAAAGGGAAAAGCTAGATTTATTGATAAAGTTGTTAGGGTGAGTTATGGAGCAAGAGAGGCGAATAATGAACGTGTTGAAACGAAACTAACGGAAAGACGTGAAGAAGCACACCTGTCGATAAATCTAAATGACGCAAGTTGAAAGTTCATTTTCATGAAAGAGAAAGCTAAGCCGATTAAGGAAGCGATAGAGCGATTAGAATGCCCTTTCACCATCCGCTTTCTCATCTTTGCACCTCCGCACATTCCCACTCACACGCCTTTTTCAAAATTATATTGTCAACAAGCGTCAGTCATGTTTCCTCGAATTTGTATTTGGTTGAAACATATTTGCTTAGCAATGGCAATGGAGCAATCAGACAGTCAGAACTTTTCTCTCTCTCGGATTCATCTAAAAATCGAATGGAAACAGAGTTTTGAGTTTTTAAAGAGCAAGGCCAACCCGATGCATCACTACACACTACACACAGTCCTTCACCATTCCCGTATCATACCGTTTTCATGTTGGTAACTCTAAGCAAAAAGAAGCAATTTGATCAAAGGGAAAGCATGACTATAGCCAATAATAATCCCAATCACAGCAGGATACATATTCTGATTCCTGATATTAACCTTGATGCAAAATTTTCGAGGAATGGCATGGTTGTGACAGTGTGGAGCGTCCAGTCACCTACCTGTGGATGTGAAATGTGAAATAATCCTGTTTCACCTGATTAATCATTTCAGGATTACTTCTATGAAGACCATATAACTTCACATGGTTCATATATTCCTTTATAGAGGGAAATCATACATATGTATCAATCCTAATAAATTACTATTGATCTTCCTTCCACGTACTCCTTTAAGAGAATGAATACGTACCTTTTTCAGATTCAAGTTGAAGCAAATATTGAGTAAAAAATAGATCTCTGCAAATGACATAAATCAATACACATAGAAATTGAATTCATCCTGCAACCAGACCGGGACTGCTTTCTCCCACCTTTCTCTTTGCAACTTTTGTAGCGTGATACTGTTATATTACCCTATTATACAGTTCCCGGTATCCCATCCTTTCTCCACGTATCAAGAAATATGAGCAAAAATTTCCCATCCTTAGCAAAGCCATTCCTTGGGGAAAAGCAAAAATAGAGAAATCGGATATTGTACGCACGCGAATGAGTCCAGCCGTGCGGAACCCGGTGAAAGCGAAGAGCCAGACTCTCCTTTCTGTCCTAAAATAAGACTTTCTTTTGATCCCAAATGGACTTTTATATGTTCAAAGCACACAACCACAGACTTTTGTCCACATGCAATATACTTAACATATATCTTAATGATTCAAAGGATACAGTGAATCAAGCTTCAGTGAATAACTTAAACGTATAAACTTTTCCTTTCGATACGCACATACACACTGATTACGTGTTCTGTCTGTGTGTCTAAAAGTGGGAAACCTCCTCTATTCATACTATCCATTTATTTTAAGACCATCTCCCCGCAATTTAACTCATCTACCTACTTGTGTTCTCCTCTTTCTCTCTCTCTACGGCATATGTTTATTTATACAGAACACAAGAAGGAACTTAAGTTGTGTGTTTAGAGAGTGAAAGCTGAAAACAACATATGTGAATGTTTATGCATCAACTGCATTGAAGAGTGGTAGTGTACAAGTAAATGGTTACAACTTAGAAAGCATAAATATGTAGTTGTACAGTCCTGTACATAGTGCTGCTGGAGATGGTGATAATCATTCAGCAAAAAGGTGAGTAACACGTATAATCCTTTAGCACACAGGAAGCTCACGGTTGCTTTATTGTCCGCCGACTAGTGTGCGTGGAATGATAGGAGAAAGAGATTTCGGATGCAAGTGAAAGTTATAAAAGACACGGGACTTTCTTCCTTTCACACTCATTCAATCTTGCACGAGACTCCTTTCACATCGTCTTACATTACCCTCTGGAGCTTTTGAGCTTCACTTTCTTTCACTTGTAATAATTGTGGTATTTCGTTATCTTTATTAAAAGACTAAATATAGAAGAACATTCCAATCATTCTTTATCCGGTTAACTTTATTACTTGCTATATTTTAGTTACAAGAGGAATTCAGTCTCATATTTCTGGGAGTACGTACAAAAATAGTAATAATGTCGTATACAAAGAAAGTACCCACGCCACAAGAACTTCGAGCTATTCTCAGCGTAAGATATTATTGCTCATCGACGTCATTCCGGCATTATGACGAAGTATTTGCTGGAATTTATCTTGGAGATATGTGAGTGAACTAATACGAATTAGGAAAAGATATTTGTTGCTTGCCATTGGGTATAATGTTGTGTATGATTAATAATTTCTTGGTTGTTGTACAGGAAATCCGCGAGGAATATCTTAAATCTCGAGAAAATTGGGATTACTCACGTATTAAATGTTGCATACGCTCCATCACCTTACACTGACCGTGCAACTTCAGAGGCTTACTATAATGAGAGGAACTTCCCGTGTGGCTTCTTGGGGATTCCAGCTCAGGACTTTCCCAGCTTTAAAATGGAAGCTTACTTCGAGGAGGCTGCGAGTTTCATTCATAATGCTTTGAAGTCTAATGGTATGATTTACGCAAACAATGGGATCAGGTATCCAGCCAGAGTGCTTTTTATGAATCATGCTATTTTAGGAAAAGTGCTGGTACACTGCCAAGTTGGGATTAGCAGATCTGCTACAATTGTCATTGCTTACCTCATGATGAAAAAGAAAATGACTGCAATTGAAGCTATCAGCCATATTGGGTAAGAAATCTCATCGTAGTGAAGGCTGATATGCAAGAAAGCGCCTAATAAGACATTCATATAATCTTGTAGATCAATTCGGCCGATTTTTCCTAACGAAGGGTTCTTAAGACAACTCTGTGAATTGGATCACAAGTTAAGATATCCCGCAAGTGAGTGTATATATCAGAGATTAGAGTTACAATTATTATATAATGCATCATGAAAAGGATATTTAAACTATTCATTCCTATGTACAAAGGCCATGCAATGAAGAGCTTCACAAACTTAACAAGAGGAACTATCTGTAAAGTATTCCACAAACATTGAAAACACATCCATCATAGATGAGAATAAAGCAGGGATCAATTTTTATAGAATTATGTTCATTCTGAAATTCTGATCAACTCGTATTGTATAAGTACTAACAACTTGTCACACGGTGATTGTGGATATTCAGTTTACCTGAGAATACTAAAAGATTTACAAATTGTACTCTGAAAGAAACCTAGTATGTGTAATGTATGATTCAAAGACTTAAAATGTATACGAATGTCAATCTTATTTCTACGAAATAAAGGATTACTTGCTAAGAGAGAGAGTTGCTAGTTGCTAGAGATTATTAAGTTCAATGAAGGATGATTTTATTACATTTTTATGTAGATTTAAATAGTAATAAATATTACAACTCTGTAGACGATTGCGTAATATGTTGTTGATTCTCAAATGTATAGTAAGATATGTTTAATTTCCTTATTAATGTTTAAGAAAACTTAAATCCTTCAGTATTTAAGTACTCTATTAAATTCGTTTCACGGGTCTGATTTATCAAGACGGTTGTAAAGATTATATACATGAATATTTCTGTAATATTCGTGTGATGTGATAGAGTGGAAATAAATTCTATTGTAAAGAAGATTTAGGAAACATGTTGAGCTTGACAAAGTCGTTAAGTACTTCTAAACAAGCTTCTTTGTTTGGTTCGGAGTAGGTAAACTCTTTAAATCCAGTGCTCGAGAGCTTGGTTCCATCCAAAGATATGTGCCTTTTGGTCAAAGCTTCGCTGTGGATGTACGGAGATAAAGGAGTATTCGACACTCCACAGCTACTGCAAATACTCGCCCAAGGCCCCAAATGCTTCTCATTTATGTCCTCAATCGCCTCTGTAATGTCCATCTAAAGGATAAGAGAAAAATGAAGGTACAATGTATAAGATGAATGAATCCTAAAATGCTCACGATAATCCTCCACTTACCTTGGCTAATGTTGTGAAAGCAGTACCCCAGTAGTCCACATTTATATTGAAGATCCCACTTATGATGCTGCTAATTTTACCCTGTGTAGTTTCACCCTTGTCGACTATATTGTAAATCTGTTCAGTAAATAGTAAATAGGACATATTTAGTTAAGATAACCACATTTAAAGTATTCAGTAGTTCAGTAGATGTGCATACTTCGCCATGTTTGCCATTCATACACAAATGGTACGTCGCTCTCACGAGATCATGGACATGAATGGTATTCAATCTCAGTTCTGCAGACCAAGGTAGTTTCATAACTTCTTGAAGATACTTGTAAACCCCACCGACAACTAGTCTAGGAGCTTAAAAATTCATAAAAATGTATTTATAAGTAAATTCATTCTATTTTATTGAAAACGAAGGAAATTCGTGTTTAACTCACTAATTCCTGTGCGATCTCCGATTCCATAGACAATTGCTGGTCGAACAATCACATACTTTTGAATATGTTTTGCAAGATCCCGTTCAACTTGGTGCTTGTACACGGCTTCGAAGGACCACGAGTCCACCTTGTCAGATTCCTTGCGCGGAGTCTTATCACTTGAGTACACAGAATAAGTAGAAAACTCTACATAAGTTTTCAAATAAGTTCCGATCTTCTTCTTCACGTATTCTGCGACATTCATAGCAAGCTTATAAATACCCTCCTTGTACACAGGTTCCAATTGGCCTTTCCTCGTTTCCGAAGCTAAGTTAATTACGTAGTCTATATCGCAGTCTATATTTCCAAAAGCTTTTTCACATCCGCCTGAAAGAAATAACTATTAGTAATTTCGTTCTGACCTTGCTTTAAGAACTTTACAAGACATAAGTATGCCTTACTTTGAGTAATGAGATTAGCAGTTTGAAATGAAACTTTTGGGTTTTGCATGGCAGCTAGATGCTTTTCATTCAGCCACGCTACTTCAGGCGGAGTCTTGTCGATCACAAATATTTTTGATGACTTATCCAATAAAAACTCCACCAAGTGGCGTCCTATGAAACCGCAGCCTAAAAATTCAATGTAGTATCACTTAAAAATCAACTAACCTTATTAAATTGACACCTTATTGATATATACCTCCTAAAATGAGGAATTTTGGGAGTCCATCGGATCCGTTAGAATCAGCCATGTCGAAACCCGGGTTTACAAATAGGAATGGGATACACTACACTAAATCTCTGTAAAGGAAAGAAAAACAAAATATCTCATGAAACACGGTTTATCTTCACAGGCCAACTAAACTTGTAGTTGGATGTCTCGGACATCGGAAGAATCAATCATGAAATCATGAAAGGTTGACAGTGATACGTCGATAATAACATTATTCGTCTGATTAACCAGAAGGAAAACCTGTGAGTATTTAATGTGGTCATAATTATTTCAAGCTAGAATGACAAAGGATGCCAGAAAGAAATATGCAAAGAAACCACATAAAAAATTCCCCGTCAGTCTGACTGCCAGGAATACCTTAGCTGAATGAACGACACACAAGGGACTCTTTAGTACATTATTTATAACCTTTAATGTAAATACTTTAAATAATTGAATTAGCGTGTGTTCATGAGATAAAATGTTTTATAAAGTTGGTACTACTAATACACTATTTATTGAGCAATTGGTGTAGAATCTGAATTCTTAATGCCTACAAGCACAAGATGAAATGTAGGTAGCTGTTGTTTCCATCATGCTAGAGTGGATTTCTTTGTTAAAAGATAATAATGATGATGTTAAATAATGTAATGATGGAAAGGGTACAAAATGTAAAAGAGGAATAAAAAGAGCTTAGAACTTCGAAATGGTAACCATTTGATCCTGTGGTAAAATAGACTGTAAGCTGGGAAGGAATGCACCGGCATGAAAAGTGTATATATGAGTATGTCTCACATAATGTAAGACAAGATGTCTTTTTAGATCAATGTGTTTGCAGAGGTTTTTCATTACTTCATTTTCGCTGAATCATAGTTTCTCACAGTATAAAATAAAGTACTTAAAAGCAATACGCTTGAGATGACACCATGACACAAACATATTTCGTATATAGAAACCCCTGTGAACTACGAACAATAAATCCAAGTGTAGAATTAGCAGTTAATTACCTTAAAATGCAAATTCCAGTCCAGTTTACAATTGCAATTGCCAGAAAAACAATTACCTTGAAAGTAAACGAGTAAAGACTTTTAAGTGTAAGGTGAATTTATGAATATGTGAGCATGAGACTGTGTATAAATGGAGTTCAGTGAAAGACTGAGTCGGTTGAGTGTGCCAGTTTTCATTGTTTTGTGGAACTGACGAACTCTCATCTGTATGGACTGGCTGTTGTACCCAGTCATATTAAGTTAACTAAGATGATGTGTGAATTAACCTTCCTTTCATTGCACACGTAGAAAGTTCCGTCAATAATATCTCGTGAAATAATCATTCATACCAACCGTGTGTACCCATATACTGGCAACTGGAGGAAGCAATATGAAATCATACTTCGTTGCATGTAGCGTCCTGCTCTACATTAAATTTTAACTATGGCCTTCAGAACTTTGTGGATGTGACTAATATAATATATATTATTGTGAGTGAATAAGCACCAATGCTTACTGCTTGGATGGAATACCATTCTCAGCTTACCATATTATTTATGAGAGTTCAAGTGAGATGGATTTTGGATTTGCATTGGGATTTTGGGATATTCACAGTGCATCAATATACTAATACCCGTGTGTGTACATTGTATGTGCACTCTTTGCACACATCATGAAACAATCTTTCCCAAGTTTTTCTCGTTTACTGACATTGTGCTTGTGTTAGTAGAGCTGTCTGCAATAAATGCCAAAAGTGTGCTAAAGGATGTATGTTTTATTGGTTTAGTATATCAACAGGGAGAAAGAGATTAATTGGCTGGGTGCAAGACTAGTTCTTTTATCTTCACTTGAGGAAATGACATGCATACATACTTCCACAGTAGATTATGTTCGTTTCGATAATTTCTTAGTGAAATATACGATAACTTGTTGTTTTGAGTTTAACCTTTTATAAACTGCTTTCTCTGCGGTGAGATTAAAAATAAGAATTACAGGTTGGACCATGAAAATGAATGGCAGGACTACATGCTACCAGTAGGTTATTAAAGTAACAGTAGTTGGGTTGGGAAAATTCTTAAATTAAGTTGGTTAAGATTGAGAATGTAGCAAATAAGGAGCAATAACGGAGACAACTTACAACTGGATGCAATGAGTATTGACTATTGGCTGTGTTGGTCGTGGAGAAGGATAATCCAAGTCCACAACTTCCTTTCTCGTCCACAGAAGCTGACGCACTGATTCGAGCACCGCTGAAATCCCATCCAAGGCATGATAATTGTTTGTCTTGAAAGTGATGTTTTCAACTTAAATTGTATGTCTCTACTTCTACTAACATGGGTAGGCATCATCGATTACTCTCTTATCACATCACACATACCTTCACCTGAGTAGAGTGAAAACTTTCTACCTGAGACTTTCTCTCTGAAGCAAGAAGACAGGAGTTTGCTCATTTCAGAACGCTTCTTATAGTCTCGTACTCAATCCAGCTTTGCATTTGATAGAGAAAGGACAAGGATCTCCCCTTACTAATCGATCTGTTTCTTCTTTCTCCATGTTGTTGATCATCTCAGCTCTTGATATGATTTACATGTCCTGCCATTCTGTAGTTGTTTTGCACAGATGCACACACTACAGGATTTTGTGCCTGTTATTATTGACTCAAAAGGTGACATGGATTCCTAATTAGTGAATTTCCATACAATTGAAGGCAAGATGAATTAAAATAATTGAAACAAGTTGAACATTAGGATGTATTTCACAATTTGCCTTATTATTACAATAACAAAATGTTGATAATAGCAATTACACTACGTACATTGATGTCAGTGTCAGAATGAAACTTGTGATCAAATAAAATTAAATAGTTCTGTATGGTAAGTCAAAATATTATTATTATTTCTTTCGACCACCTCTTTCCTTGAGGGACAACAGGACCGTAGCGCCATCACCGATGTTATAATACGCCAAAGTGTTCTGATCTTTGAAGAATAATCCATCTCGGCTCAATTTCTGTTTACCAGGAGCCAACCCAATAACTTCATTAATCTTGGATTTGAGTACAGAAACGGGGTCAGTCAATGCAAGATTGAAGGAAATCATTTGCCCGTTTAAGTTCATCTCTGGTTTATCTTGCATAGCTGGGCAAGCTACACTGAATGTAGCTGGGGATGAATTAGAAGCCAAAAATTGTCCTTCCGGTATCAACAAATCTTCGGCAGTCTTTGCTTTCTTTGCTGGAGGCTCTTCTTCTTGCGTCTCTCCTGACGAAGTTACAACGGACATTGGCGGCATACCTTGCGCAGCCATCAAGTTTGGAGGCATGCCTCCTGGTGGAAGTAATGGAGGCCGACCTCCTGGAGGTGCAACTCCATATGGAGAAAATCCAGCTTGAGGAATTCCAAGTAAAGGTCGCATCTGGCCTGGAATACCTTGCATAAACATCATTCCTTGTGGAGGACCCATCTGATGAATGGGGCGCACAATTCCAGCCATGGGAGAACCTCCCGGGGCTTGCAAAATTCCAGGTGGACCAGTAGGCATTTGAGACGCATGAGACCCTGACATAGATGGTGGTTGTGCAAGTTGTGGGCCAGCAGATATTACACTTGATTCCATTCTAAAGGAAAATGTGTGTCACATAAATTCAATTTCTTTCGTATTAACGTAAAATTACTAATTAACGATGTATACTTACAAAGGTCCTATCGAATCCTTCTTAGATTCATCATTCGGCTCATCAAGGGGTAATGGTGGCTGGTTATTGGAACTAATCGACAATCCAGCCGTGGGATCCCAAGGCATACCAGGAATTCTTTCGTCTTCACCTTGTTTCTTTCCTATAGCTGTTTCTTCAACACCAGTACCGAAAATGTCAGAACGTCTTTCGGCCAGCTGCTTCAAGCTTTCGTCAATAGCCACTCCTAAAATAACGTACAATACATGTGTCACGTACGTTACATGATCATTACACTTGTGCATTTGTAGTTTACCAAATCAACTTACCAGGAGCATATACAGATTCTTGATTTTGTTTTTCCATCAGTTGCCTGTCTCGTTGGTCCTTCCATCGAGGATCTAATAATCCAATACGCATGTGTTCTTGCAATTTTGAAACTGGAATTCGCTCCCCAGTAATGGGGGAAATTGTATATTCTTCAGGCCCAACTGGTCGAATAACCTCCTTGATAAGAGTTCGCGCTTGTTTAGGATCGTAATCCTTTTTAATGATGACGTGATCTTGGCTCAGAGGTTCCAAAGATGGATGTATGCGATCAGATTTCTTAGTCTCTGGACGCTCATCACCCTCATCTTCAGACGATGAACTGGAATCTTCTTCCATATCTTGAACCTACAAATAAACGCATAAAATTAGTAAATTATCCCAGGATATTTCAACTAATATCTCGTTTACTCACCTCCGTATCATCTTGTGCAGCAAATGCATCATCCGTCGTAGGCTCTTTGTCAATTTGTCCAGACAGAATACGATCTTGCAACAGAACACGGGCACCAACTTCTTGTGGAGTAGTGGGAGGAGGAAAGTTTCCTGCTTCGAAAGGTTGAAAGTCCACAGTTTCAACGACAACAAAGTCGTGCCAGTCAATACAAGCATAGGCCACTGAAAAATATGAATTTTACTTTTAAATATATCTACCGACACAATTAGACAACAATAAATTAAATGCGAATAAATTTAGCCTTACTTCTTTCTTTCTCCGCTTCTTCTTCCTCCTTTCTTTTCTGTGCTTCCTGATGCTTGATCCAATTAGCGCGATACTTCACGTCTTCCAATATTTTCTTTCGTTCTTCATTACCCAGCTTTTTTATCAAGTCCTTCGGAGGTATCAAAACTTTTGTGTACTGCTCCAGCAGCTTTGTGAAATATTGAAACAGTGAATGCTGTGGCCGAAGAAAGTCAAATTGGTAATTTCGCTGTTCTCTTGTCATTAAACTGGACAGGAACTGTCGTCCATTCCTAGCCACGAACTGCGCTGTAAGTTTAACAATATCCCTGTAAAGATTTAAGTATTACATAATTAAAATTAAAATTTACCAACACGTTTTACTACACTACAATAGGAATTCGTATAATACTTACAAATCAATAGCCGAGATGGAAGGAGGGTCAGCAATGAACTCAAACTCAGCAGGTGGGTCCTTAGGTATGAAAGGAAGTTCCACTTGCTTCAATAACTCTGACTGTTTCTTCTTCTTGGCTTCATCAATTAAAACTGCAGCCGTCTTGGCAGTCAGCGCTGACACAATTGAATCATTTGCAGCAGTCGACTGTACTAAATTTCCCTTTCCTTCTTGAAACTCCTTAACTCTGAACTCATAATAAGCGTGATACGGATCTCCTTTGCTTAAGAAGTTGAATTTTGGATTGTTCTGTTCATTTAACTTAATTCTTGCTTCAAACTCAGGTCCATTCCTAGCCACAAAACTAGCTGTCTTGTCCACGATATCTAGATATAAAATAAAAATTCGTGCCAACAGATCAAAGTGTTTAAGTGCGACACAAAACTTACTTCTAACTTCCGGAGGGGGGTAAATGATCCCAACAATAGGTTTCGTAGGTCTGAGCGGAGCAACCGGCGTTTCTGGTTCCTGCTGCAGGTCTTCCATCGCAGCAAAGTCCAAGGGCATCCCCTCAGGGATCCCTGTGGAGTACTCCACCTCTGAATCTGCCACTGGCATAATTACTTTGTTTGCGGTTGCAATCAAATTCTAAATTTTAATTGCTAACTTTTAATTTTTGATTAAAAATAAAATCTCAACCTCAACTTGCTTTTAATTACGAAGCTAAACAATGTCCACCACAAATTCAAATTATTGCGCGTTACCGCGGAAGGAGTTTCATTTTGCCCCAGGCGTTTTTCATCCCGCAGCCTCGAAGAAGGCGCCAAGTACTTTTTAGTAGGAGTTCGGCCAGTGTGTGTGTGAAAGTGTTCTTTCAGCACGTGCTACGAGAACGTTGAACAACGTGAACAATACTATTAATCAATTGATTTCGACTGAACTTAATTGCTGTAATTTGCAATTGACAAGAGGATAGTTAACAGCACTCCAGTTAGAATACACGTAACCAACCCCCACCGCCTCAAGAAAGGTCGAAAGTTGAAGATTTGAGCTCAAAACTATGGCTGAGTATGTTCAGCAACGGGTGGAGGCCTATGTTCCTATTTTGGAACACATTCTAAGTGTTGGATTATTGGATACAAATCGAGTCAAGTAAGTTCACTACAGCTGCGACAACTACAAATGAGTGTGGATATTAATATATTCAATTTTTTTCGTAGCTTTCTGTCGGGACGGATTTATAATTTTGAGTATAAAATTCAGAGCCAGAAAAGGACTGCGGATCAGGTTCTGGCTTACGCAAATTACATGGCGGACATGATTTTGGAATTTGGCAATATTCGAAAGGTATGGTTTTAGTTTAGAAATCGTAATAGTTAACTGTAGGAGGAGTGTATTTCTTATTATATTGCTATTTTCAGGGTACACAAAATTTCAAAAAGACTAAAGATATAGAGTGCGAAATTAAACACAAGATCTATTCATTGTTGGGAACCTACACAAGAGATTTTCGAGCTGATATACATTACTGGAATGGAGCTATGCGAGTGCTTTTAAAATTGGTATGATTATCAATTATCATCAGTAATAATAATCGAGAACCGACTCTGAAGATTTTGAAACATACATAATTATTGAATTGAATTAAATGTGTTATCAGAAATCTAAGGGGATGCTGAACAAACTTATGGAGAGTTATGTCAGAGAGCTGGGACCGATTAACAAAGTTGCGTGGCGTCAAGCAGTTGAATATTTTTACGCAAGCAGCGATGGTGGGCCTTTGGAAGGAATCAAAATTGCTAGAATTTATATGCTCAGAGCTGTCAGAGGGTTCCGCCGAGATCTGCAAGTTTACATTTGGGTATGAAATACGTTTAAA
>JAQGAB010002285.1:0-12571 GCA_034696565.1 Isotomurus graminis
TTTAATGTACAATGTGTGTAGAATACCGGGTTGGGAACCGAAGTTGAGGGAAGTGTGTGTGTGTGTGAGTGAGTGTAGGAATTAGAAGAAAAGTCTGAGGATATATCTTGTGATGCATGTAATGTCATTAAAAATTCAATCTTGTGAGCTTATCTTCAATAGAATAAGGAATGTTTACCCATTCATATCCATTAACTAGGAACCTAAGGCTAAAGATCGTGAAAGGGACTTCCCGAATGAAATCCTTTCTTTCGCTGATTAGTGCAGTGCGTGCAGTTTTGATGTCTGAACTGAACTCGGATTTGTCATCTCTCCCCGAACGATACTCTCTTTCATTCCCATAACATTTGCCAGTTATAATTACAAATTAAAGTGGAATTGAGATTGTCCGTTTGGGGTGACTTTGCATAAGAGTTTCTGTGCTACCTCGCCTATCACTCCTGATCTCCTTTAAGCTCCCTTAGAACTTGGAAGTCGTCAGCTGCAGAGACGAATACCACTTGGATCTCATGTTTTCCTTCAAGGCGGATGATGATGCTGGTGTAGGTAAATGAAAGTGTATCTATTCCCCACGTTCTTCACTCTTTTAGGCTTGAGCCTCTGTTGCCCTATGCCAGTATACAGTGTTCAAAGAGGAATGCAGCCATACAAGCGAAAGAGAAACCAAAACCACGAAGATAACAGGGAATGTACATTCAAATCCCTGGGAGAAGGGTTGATTTGACTTGGAGAACTGATGTGCCAGGATTAATTACAAGGGTTGATCATCATCAGTCATTAATGAAGTCACTTGAACAAATCCTCCTTTGAGCTTACACGTGCGAAGATCTGCCTTTCCTCATCCACTGAACTGTTACCAGTGTTAGCATTATCACTGCTTTCTAAAAACGAAGCCAATCTGTTCTCTTGTACCGTCGTTATGTTTGTCGTGTATCCTTACACCTGTATACAAGGAAAAATCGAAAGGGTACTTCGTGTTGTACAAGCTGATACAGAACTGAACCCTTCTGCGTTTCCCCTGAGATCAGTGATATCATTGACGAAAAAATACAGGTCCTTCTTTATACCCTTGTTGTATCCTTTCACAACGCAATAACATTAATCTCCCGAAGGGTATCAGAGCCTCTTGTCTCTAAGTACCCCAACTTAAGCCGTTTTTGATTCGCATTAGATTGAAGATTGGATTACGTCAAAACGCAGTGAACGGTGAGTAAGCAGCACATCCACAAGCCAAGTGCATAAGAGGCCACCGTTTGCTCAAGTTTTCTATGAAAATTTCACTTGCATGTTTAGAGTTCGAAGGGAAACCTGAATACACACGGGGTGGGATGGTACTGCTACATCATTTCATAACTGAATTAACACATTTGGTAGTTGGAGCAAGCCATGTGCACACTTTGAGCTCAAGTTGACACAGACTTAATTGGATCCATATCCATTTTACAAGCGAACAATGCTCTGTGAATTAATATGGAATTATAAATGCTCAGCCGCAAATGACCAATGTAGTGTGTATAAAGTGACCGTTCAGATGAGAATTCTACTCTCGGATACTTGACCATCATACAAACTTTATTTTTAAGGGAGACTTTAACTGCATCTGAGTTGCGGGTATGGCTCATTGGTGCTTGTGTGTATATTGTAGGTTGAAAGCTATCTTTGCTAATAAGCACATGGGTTGGTGAGTTTCAATGGAACTTTATCCCTACATGGATCTGTTCATTTCAGCTTTTCCAGATGAGAGAAAGATTCCCGCATGAGTCGGTTGGTAGAATGGCTTTTTAAGTTGGCAAGACACGCCAAATTATGAATGACTGGATTTTTGACGAGCGTGAACGAATGAAGAAGATAAGGGAGGGCGAAGGACTGTTAGAAGGGTTGCCTTACCCATACTCCATGAGGAAGCCAAAGTCACTTGCATAAATATAAAAATTGATCGTTGGTACAGCTCCGAATCGTATCAGAAGTTCAATCTATTTTACGAGTAATTATATGCCATTTTATGTGGGAAAGTTTGTGTAAGAGAAAGCGGACATTTGAGAGTCTGGAGTTTCAGATGATGGCGAGAACTAATGGTGGCGATGTTGGGGAGAAAGAAAGCTCGTTCGAAAGGAGGCTAATGACTTGAAACTGTGATCAAAGACTTACCTCTAGTGAGGGTATAACCAAAGACGCTGTAGTCGTCATCTCTTGTCGTGCAATTCCAGCGTTCATGACGAAACTGGAATTGACATTCTCGAATTCCTCGGCGAGCTCCGTCTGACACTGCTTCAATTGTGTCTGGATAGTTTTGACACACATCGATTTGCTGTGATACAAGCCCCGGCAGTGTACCACATACTTTACGAGCTGAATGTCTCAAAGCCTCTTCAGGATTCTCCGGAGCGTCCCCAGCCAGTTGCATCAGCTCTCCTGATGGATCAGCTGGCGCTTTTGATGACTGCGATGAGATTCCCAAGTACCTATCAGTATCAGTCATCAATCCATGTTGTGAATTTTACTTATCATTCAATCAATCATGGATAGCAGGAGCAGCAGCAGGGCACAAAGGCTTGCTTTGATTCACTGAATTACCACCAATCTAGACATAATCCTCTCTTCCAGTTTCCCTGCAGCTCCCTTCCCTACCATTCCACGTTTTTTTGTGGAATTGCTTTTATGAAACATCTCGCAGTAAACCTATTTATTCCCCTTTTTAAAACAATGTAACATAAAATACTGTTAACTCGATCTTCTGTGAATACAAGTTAATACGCATAAAAAAGTACCAGCGTATACACCTTAAGTAGACAAGTTTGATACTTTGATGCATCACTTGCTCAAGAAGCGTTGAGTTATGACACTTTAGTGCCTCTTAAATCTCATTTTACAACAAAATTCACATAAAAGTATCCTGGAAGTCACTTACAACTCTTTAAGAAAGGCTAAACACCCACCTAAGTGAGTTAAGAATGAGAGCTACCTTTTCCACGACTTGACGCTTGCTTCCCACGTACATGGATGTGTCATTATGAAAGGCAACCACAAGGTTGGGTTGGAGTGGTGATGGTGGAAGAGAAGCCCTCAGATCAAACTTTGAGTCTTTAGTTGTTATAATAGTCAAGTTTTCATCCCTTCAGCTATTCGCCCATAAAAGTTTACTCTGTCATGAAAGTTCCTTTCAGCTTGGACTAAAGCCTTGCCGACAAAAACATCTAAGAAAAGAAATAGCCGACCTTTTTCTTCCTACAAAACGGTTATTATTATGACAAGACTTTTGTTGAGAAGCTAATCATCTTTCCGTAATAGATGTAAAATTGCTTGTGAAGCAGCGTCTTTTAAAAATGGATGTGTAGTCAAGAAGAGGAGTCTATAAGGGGACCCTTTGTTTCTCCGTTCCTTTTGCTCAGTTGCCTCGGGAAGTTGATCAATTATTTAATATTTTAGATCGTTTTACTGTTCCCCAGAATAATCATCTCGGTGATCAAAGGTGAACGACGAGTAAGTCATGGAGTGGGTAATACACGCAAGACGTGAAGATTGAACTGATGAAAGACTCACTAATACAAGAGTACCGTGGATTAATACTCTCCTTGTTCGTTTGAGATCCCACATCTTACAGCGTGTCTAATTTCATGATTTCCATCATTGGTTTGTACAAAACATTGTACAGAAGATTACTACTAACTTATTCGTGTGCTTTCAGCCTATTTTCAAGTCTATTGAGAAACTGTTTCGTTTTTTTAGCTCAAAATCAAATCAATACATGAGACAATTGAGGCAAATGATTAAGGAAGGCAGAATGACTTACATCCATGAGGCGTCGGTTGATGAAAGCGAACCAAGAATAAAAACACAAACTAGAGTCCGATTGATAACTGTCGCTGGAATGAAGTTTTTCCGCATTATTTCCTTAAACTGAATTCAGACTCGATGAGGACTAAGGGAAATATTATTTTCATGGCGTTTTACAAGATCCTCGTGCATTTAGTCTATTTCATCCTTCTACAGTGTCCATCACGCTCAATTCATCTTGCAGAGTTTTCCGTCATTTCAATCTGGTGTGTGAGGAACTAAACTCTAAACTACAACACAGCCAACTCTTTCCTCTGCATCCCCCAAAATATCTCACGCAGCTGATGGTTGATTGATCACTCACTCGACTTTATATATTAACAGCAACGACTTCAACTTGAGTAGATGTGTTCAGTCCAGTGCGAAATACAGAGAAGGAAGGAGATTAGAGTAAATCAGTCATTTCATCTGATGCATCATATAAACTAGGAGAAGGGTTATTCTTTCTATCTCGTCTAAAGGGATTCGACAATGTTCGATGCACAGACGTGTAATCTTGAAGACATCAGATTAGACTTTAGATTTTAGATCGCAGCAGCATCCGTAAACAGGAAAGAAAGGCTGGAGGTCTCCTCTCCAGATAAAATACAATTCAAAGAAGGGATTTTATTCAAGGGTCGAAGTAAATCGGAGATTGGATTCCAATTGAATGCTTATCCCTTTCAAAATATTTGAAAATGGATCGAGAGTCTTGGTTCTCAACTTTGTCTCTTTACGGACTCATACACTGATACGATGCGATGTGGAGAATCACAATGCAGGGGATTGTTATATTTGGATGTCTCAACTCCTTCACCGAATCCAAGGGAGTCTCACGCACTTTTAAATGATTTCTGGGGAATTCTGAGAGTTACGTGGATGGTTTTATGGATCTTCTGTGTTTTCTTATCAAGATCTTTTTTGAGTATGGGATTTACTTAAGCCAATATATTTCACCCAATCCGTCTTCTGTCTTCTTCTTGTATGACAATATTTGCATGAAAATTAAGACTTTACACTTATCCACCTTCGGTTTCCCCCGTGTGACTCAGCAACGAATGCAGGGAAATTACTGACAGGCTAAGACAGGAGGCAGGAAGTAAGCGTGCAATTACTTGACGGGGAATTATTAATGTGAGGTGCTGTGGTGACGCTGTCAAGGAGAACGGTAGAGTATAATTCTGGGCAAGTCGAAGTCTAAATGCTTTATGAGAAGAGTACTTTCTTTAGTAAGGATTAGATCTTGCACGAGGCAGGACACAGAGAAGACTGTTCAACGACAAGAACAATGTCTTGGAAGATGTTGATGCTACGAGGATTTCTGTACCATCACTGGAGTGGCAAAGTGTCTCAACTTGCGTTATGTGACTCTTCAGCAGAGTTACAACTTAAACTGAGGAAAGAAGAAAGCTTGTTGTTCATCTCCATTGGTTTCTCTTCCCAAGTGAGTCTCCCGATTGGCCCTCTTTACATCATCGCCCTTATATTCTCTGCTAGAACTTTGAACGGTTCCCCGAACATTTTTTCGTCTTCACTAGGCACCCAAGCACCCTTCGCGTCCAAATTTCCTTTTCAAGTAACCACAAACTCAGTTGCAGTTGAGGCCAGAGTATTGACAATGATGTACCTATGGAATCTCTCTCTCATTGTTACTAGACACAGGCTAATTGGCTAATTACGTAATCAATGCATATTTAATACTGTGTAAATGTTCTTTCCACTTGTGTTTGAGATCTGGACAAAATCGACGTATAAAAGATTTGTCCTCAATGCCAAAAATGACCCATATGGGTTGGCTGAACACACAACTGGCTTCTTCTGCAATCCATTAAGACTGAAACACAAAGTTTCCACGAAAGCGAGAGGAAATAATAGAGGAGGAGAAAGACTGACAGAGACAGTTTTGAAGTGTTCACAAAATGAAACTAAGTAATGGGGCATTTTTACAGTCACTGAATGGAAAGTTCTTAAGCATGAGGGCGAATGGAATTCAAGGGATAATAAAGAGTCGGAGACTCTTGATTCGAAGTCATTGTTTGAATCCCTCAGAGCAGTTGTTGGTTAGTATTATTTTTACTTGGCGTAGTCTGTTGGGAACCACCGTACAATTTCACTCTTTGCACAAACATATAAAGCTGAGGAGAAAGCAATTTAAATTATGCAGTAGAACTGATATTGTGGAAGTCTTATAGAAACCCTGTGTTGCAGCGGTTCATGTTTATCATGCAATATATTTCATTTGCTGTATGTAGTCTAACTTCTAAACTGAAGTATGCACGCAAGTAAAGCTGTCTCTTTTCTCGGTTTTGGTGAAATGGTGGTGGATTCTACGCCTATGAATGAACGCTTATAGTTTTGACAGAAGTGAATACGAAATCCTAACGATAACAAGGAAGATTCTGTTTGTAAGGAGAATATTTATCTCCGACTTAAGATTAGGCTCTCCGATAAGAAACAAAACTGCTTGTACCGACATACAAAACAATTTGAATTTTCTAACCAGCTCATTTTCTTCATTTACGTAATTCAGGATATTTCAAGCCTCCGAGTTCTTTCAATCTACAAAAGAAGAACAAGAGACGAGCTTCTTACGAGATTTCCAAGGAAGGAAGTATTCACTCACGTACACACACACAGTCATTCTAGTTCCAGCCGCAAGTGTGATAAGAAGTTTGTAAAAGTTCTTTCTAAAAAATGTGGAAAGTAGAGTAGTGCGATAAGACTCGAATGGAGAATTTTGAATGCGGTAAGACCATCAGACACAACCTGTCTTGTGATTACAAACTTTCTATGATATTTCTGATTCAAAGAGGGTTTCTTCTAACAGCGACGTTTATAGTTCTGATATGAGTGGCATGAGGAAACTTTTCAGGCGTCGTGTTAGGTAAAAACTCTACGGGTTGCAGTATCTTATCTCTTTAATTCCAGTCATATGTGTGGCAACAAGCGCTATCGAGAACTTCGGTTTTTAAAACCTTATCATGACGACACATTTATCCCACAGCGATCCCTGAAACGACTGCTTTGTAGAATGTCTTATTAGAATGCATAGATTACTATAACTTGTTAAGCTGTTCTCTCTCCTCTAACAAGATCCCAATGCATTTATAGAGCTTATGTCTATGCCTTTCCCTTCGCACACAAGAATTTTCTAAATTTCACTATTAAAAAGTTTTCAAAGTCTATAAATTCCCGATTATGGTTGGTACCTTGTACTTCTACCACCCGATATTTTCTACAGTAATGGGTTCCTAATTGGCTTATTGTGTAAAAAAACCTAATGAAACTTTACTGCCATCATAACGAGTCCCTTCTTCCCAAGCAGATCGGTCTCAAGTTTTGCACCTTTACAAACGTCATTTTGTTCATAGACTATAGTAACTTATTTCTGCATTAATTGAGTAAAAACGGAGATTGCAACTTGCAACGTAATCAACCCTTTAAAAGCCAAGAAGCCTCAATGAATTTAATTAGATCTGACATTTCATAATGAAATTACAAGAAAGAAACAGTTCAATGATTCTATTGAATAATTGGCGACCTATGTATATCACCCTTTTATTCGGTTCGAGTGGCTGTGATTGGTTTATGGAAAACAAAATCCGGATGAGATTCCGTGTGCTCAAAAGGTATTTTATTAGAAGGAAGGAGCTGTTGCCGATTATAAAGATGAGATCGAAGGGTATCATTCATCATGCATGAAGGAGATGGAGAACACATGAAGTGGAAGTTCAATAATTCTCAGAGATACATCCCCATTTCGAGAGGATCAGAGTATAAATTCAAACTGCAGCTGACGGTTGTCTAGTCAGAGCAAATTCGTTGAATATATTAAGTCTCATTTCGAAAGGTCTCTACTTTACTAGCCATGTAAACTGTGTGAGCCATGAGGATGAGAGATTTGATAGGGAACAGTATCAACTCGAGGATAATTTCATTTTCTCTTGAGGTATGAATGAAAACCATTTTAAATTACTTGCCGAGCAACGACAAAAATATATTTTTATTAGAATTCCCTTAACAGAAACCATGAAGTCTATAGTGATTTTTTAAGGTTTCCTATTGAGACAACCATTCAAAAAAATTTCCAGTACAGTTGGTTGGTCCAATGGTTTCTATAATGAAAGTTTATGTCACAGGCAAATCGTCTTGAAAATAAAGGTGCTTGAAAAACGACTAGAACTCCCCGTAAACGGCATTAACGGCATATAAATTACTTTAAATAAGTTGTAAGTAGTTCGTATTCTGTCACCGATCCTCATCTTTACGTGGGAAAGCTTCACGGAGATTTCACGGTCATCGTATGTGCATAATTCCTTCTTATCCTGTTCAGGACATGTGTGGCATCCCCATTACTCCCGTTGGGTCGTCAAGTAGAAATATTTCATAACTTTTCGTGTAGTTTCATCCTATGGACGATAGTCCAGTCCGCTGCTCCATATTGTAAAGCTTTTTAGACTCAAACACAATACAATCTACACACCCACGGATGCACACAACCAACTGATCATGAAAGTAGTACAAATGAATACTGTGGATCCGTAGTTTCATAAAATCTCTAGAGCTTCGTGCTTGTACCTTATGGTACAGCTTACTTATAGTATGTAATGGGCTTTGTGATATCCAAAACCTCGACCAGATGCGACACACTCATTCGCTTATGCTGCATTTCAATTCCTACATTAGACACGCTTCTGCAACACTCTTGAACTCCTACGTTATTATTTGTATTGCATATCATCTTCGATTCTCTAGAGGGGTTCTATCGTACGACGTTAATTATTGACCATTTCTAATTTTTAACAAATTGCTGGTCTTTGTTTCACGCTGTAACAAATACCCTATTGGATTCTAAATAGAACGGTATACATCTTTGTGTTCCAAAAGGAAATTGTACCCCATAGGGAAAAATAATATATAAGTAAAGCAGGATGCATTTTGAATGTGCCATGCACAGCGAATTTCCTTGAAAGTCCGTGAAGTTCTCATAGACTATTACTCCAGTTGCCTGTGTGCTCATAATTCATAATATACGTTAGTTAGCGACCAGGTTGTTCTTCTCATCTGTAGAAAATGAGCGAGAGGTATAAAGTCAATTTCAGTTGGCGATTTTGATATACGGTTGTTAAATATATTCGTCGCGTTTATATGCATTATGCATGACTAAGCGAATTCAGTGAAAAGTCAATATCCAATAAATTTTTCTTATTCACCCTGCAAAACATTCCCCTTTGAGACATACACGTGAAAACATGAAAGGCAGCTGATCTTTTCGAAAAAGTTATTTGGGAGAAAGTCCCTCTTGAACACAACGCACAAAGGTGCAACGCAGCGGAATTTAAGAAAGTGGCGTCGTCTTCTACGAAGTAGTGAAAGCATAAGTCTCCTTATTTGAGAAAGAAACTTTTGAAACCTTTCATTCATAAGCACATCACACAGGGTGGGTAGAAAGAAGAAGAACGCGGAAGCTTAGGCTGCCAGAGACAGGAACATAATCCTCGAAGAATTTCTCAAATATATTATCCTTCGTGATTTGAGGCGGTGGCTCAGAAAACGATCCTATCGCTTTGGACAACCCAAACGCACCCCAAAGTCTCGAAGATAACTTGAAGATCTCGTCCGAAACGTCCAAACAAATCTCTTAGAAAATTGAAATGACACTTGGATTTCCTGATGAACGCAGCCAAGGATTGTAATGAGAAGTTTCCCTTCGAGGAGCACCCACCACACTTTCTCTTTAAACCTCACCCTCTCTCGCTCCATCAACATTGGTTCTCCCCTTCCTCAATAACCATAATCGCTCTTGTTGAGTCCCCAATGGCAATCTCATTCAGTTCCTCATGTGTACACCAACTCTTATTCATAACCTATTAATATTAATTATCACAACATACCTACCAATTAAAAAGGGTTGCCACAAAGTACACAAGAAACTGTGTACAAGAAATACATACAAGACCACAAGACCAAAGGGTGTTTGTTGTTAATCTGAGTGATATCTTCAACAAGCTCCATGCTAATTACATTTTTGTCCTGTCAAGCAATGCTACTTGGGAGTACATGAAAATACTCGTGTATCTCGTATCCCAATCTCCCTCTTCACGACATTAAGTCACCCATCGGAAGATTGATTAGAGATAGAACAAGTTAAGTAGAGTCTGATAAAGAAATGCCATATATCTTTACGTGGTGAAGATCTCTTCAAGATAAGGAGAAGTTGAGGGAGAGTGAAATCCAAAAATGGACATTGGTCATATTACAACGATGATTGCAAAGGAGAAGTTCACATCGTTAAAAAGTCAACCTAATCCAATCAAATCTCCATCTGATGTGGTTGAGGCAGATGAGATTCATTAAATATGAAAAGTCAAGAGAGTATATAGAAGTTATATTACACAGGGAAAGGAGAACACATGTCGCACGCATTGAGGGAGAGAAATACGAATAAAATCAAAGAAGGAGACTCAATGAAATAAAATGATCTTTGAGGGTCACACCCTCACTAGTCCTTTTTTATTTACCATTCCGAATAAATTACAACTGTAAAACAGAATTGTACATAACTTCCAAGTTGGAAATGCTCTTATTTCCCACATGGCTAAGTAGTAGTGCACACCATACCATGTAGTGACAGACTTTATTTGGATGTGAATCACTCTGTGATAAAATCCGGTACCTGTGCCAAAATGATTGTTCCCGTGTACTTAGTAGTCATGAGTAATTTGAGAATCAGTCAGAGGTATTCAGTGTCAGAGACTCTGGAGAGAGATGGGTGAGCTCTTCTGTAGTCTTCTGTCCCTACTGCTGTGATCTTATTAGAGTGTATATATTTCCAAGTGAGAAAATTGTACATTGCACTCATGTATCATTATTTTGATGGTGTTTTTGAAGACCATACAATGTAAAGGTTTGGGCACCTAAGGTGTTGGAACCTGCCACATGTATAGAACTGGGAATATGAGATATGGGGAGGTAAAAGGAGGCTTCGTGGAGTTTAGTCAGGTTATTATAGGTTTGTCTTAATGAGGCTAAGGCTTCATAATTTGGTAGGCATCCCTTGGTTGCATTGGATGTTTGATGAGCAATAAGAAGGGATCGTAAAAATGTCCCTGAGTAAAAAAGGTGAGTTCAAAGGGGTGCATTGGATTCATTGTGGATAACATTACGTAACATGGATTTAGACGGATGTAACCCTCGGGGTAAACTCATGATTGCTTCTCGCCTGAGCCTTTCCAGGCGGTTCTATGGATCCTTTTCACCAAAATGACAGTCACTCTGGGTGGCCAAAGATTAATGTTGTCTAACAAGCTTCAAGAAAGGACCCCTATGTACGGACTTCGGTTGGTGGACTATACCACCTTACCGTGTGTGAATTCACTGCTCCTTCCATATAATCTGGTAGACGATTAGAGAAGATCCTCACATTTCATTCTTTACACATTTCTTCACAGCACTTTCAACTTGGCTAAGTGCTTGCTGGGTATATCACAAGTCATTCTTGTCGGGAACCACATCCAGCAGAGTGGTGTGGTAATGAAGGACCTTCTCCTACCTACAGGATGTCGGTCCATTACTAAACACCTTTTTGACCCTCTCCTTTAAACAAGACTACAACATGAGTGCATTAGAATACAACCAGTCCTTAACATGAAAGATGATCTCTTCAATTTGGATTCTTAAGTCTTTCTCTAAACACTACTGACCCTAATTTAATGGACTGAACCAGAGGAAAAAAATTTATTTGCAGGGTAGTTCTCCATTAATGATGGCCCATTATTGTGTGTAAGACTATTTCGAAAGATTAAAGTCGTGTACAGAAAGAGTAGAATGTGAATAGTCAATGAAGGAGGCCTCCCATTTTCAGTAAAGAATGTTTAGTAGGACAATAAATGTGTTTTATAATTCCGAAGGAGCATTAGACGTCTCGTATTTCTTTTGGAACAACTTCTGCTGATCTCTAGAACTATAAAAGACATTCTAAGTAAATGTCTCATTGTATTGTCAGGAATCGCTAAGCTGGGTGTCCTAATCTAATTAGAACAGGATAAAAGCTGAAGACGAACGTCTAGTTGTGAACTGAAGAATTCACATCATAGTTCTTACAGCAGAAAAATATCATTGTCAGGAATGAATGGAATTTTAGAATAAAATTTCCAAACACGAATTCCATTAGCAAGCATACATTATTATTAGCACAGTCCCGGAGGTTTATTCCGCATCGAATATCGACATCTTAAGCTCAGGTACAAAAGGTTGGTAATTAAATTTCCTGGTAATGGTAAAAAGTAAAGAGGTTAATGAGGTATTTATTTAGACATGTGGTTCTTCATCTCCTGTTTGCTCCATGGGATGACCGTTTTTGAGCACTGGATGACTTCTCCTCTCCGGTATTGTTATTCCGTGTAGATGAAATGTTATGAGACTTAGCATCCCTCGCATTAGAATGTGATGATGATCGACCTTCCCCGACTTTACCTTTTATCTCCGGGATAGCAGCCACTGCCAAGTAAAAAACAAATACAAATAAAACACACGAAGAAATCCATTACAGTACTTTTATTCACTTGATAAATGAAGAGGAAGTAAAAGAAAATGTTTAACAAAGTATTACTACTACAACTACTAATTACAAGCAGATCACAAGTTGATGTACACACTTGTTGGAAGAGCATCAAGTAAACATTACGTTTGGTAGTATGATTTAGTTTTGAAAGAAGGTAATATAGTTAGTTTTCGATATTAAACTACTTGGAAGACA
>JAQGAB010002286.1:0-12570 GCA_034696565.1 Isotomurus graminis
GCAGGCCTTGGTACTTAAATGGCATTTCTAAATATGCATGGTGCATTTACTTTTGTCATGCTCACGCAAGATGAATGTTAATGTGCTCAAAGACTATCAATCAATTTCTTCGTGTTATGCGTTATTATGGCACGTAGGATGCTGCAGTCGATGGAACATTATTGGCAGTTTATTCATGCGTAGGCAGTTGTAGCAGGGATGGTGAGAATAGAAGCAAACGCTGCAGAGGACGCAGGTGTACAGAAATAAATTCAGCGATGAAGGTCACTTGTAGGAGTTGGCTGAAGACGAGTCAAGTGTAGGAAAGGACCAGTACCGAGATTACTACAACTACGGTCATTGTACGCAGCAAAACAGGACAAATGCCAAGGTCGGAAGTGCCACGGTGTCCAGTCCCTCGAATTATCGGTGCCAACACATTCTAGATAGACAAATCTGCTAATTTAATGTAGTCTGCGTCCGCAGTCCTCGACTAATTTCGACAGCTCCATTGCTTGGGTCAGCGGCGAACCGATCTTCTTCTCTGCTATCTTCTGTCAGCTCATCACCACTGCTCCTGATCCGCGTTCTTTAATGCCAAATCTTCCCCTAAACCAAGTCACGCGAGTCTTCACGTCAGCGAACAACGTCCTCCTCGAGTAGTTAGGTTTTTCCTGCCTGAGTAGTCAAATTCCCCTGAGTAAATAATAATATGATTAACAACCACCCCCACTAGTGCCATAACTGGCGTCCTCGACCTCAGTAACTGACCTTTGGCTCTGACCGTGACACCTAAGGCCGTGGTACTGAGAAACAGCAATCCTCCACTTAGATTTTCAGACCCAACGTTGAACGTCAAGTCATTAAATAGTTGGAAGCTATGAACTACTTTACTTTGTCACACAGGCCGCCTAGCACGCAACTAACATTCAAACTTTGCGCTTTGAGAAGGCAGTATTTAGCTAGGACTTATTTTACCCTGCGGGTAACTCGATTTTTTACCTTACCCAAAATTTCGGGTTGGGTAAAAATTCTGTGAATGCGGGGTAAAAATTGAGGTAACCCGTCGGGTTAGGGTAACTCAGATTTTTACCCTGAGCTCTGAATTCCGCTCCTGGTAACCTTTAGCTTTATGAACTTCGTCGAAAATTAACTACACAAGAAAAGATACAAAAAAAATTCGCATACAACTGTAGGGGTTTCGAAAATTTTAAACTTACCACCCCTTGGAAGCCATCTCCACCAAGCCAATCAATAATCTGCTCTGTACGTGACTTAAACTTTTTCTCCAAACTTTCGGTTTGTTTGACAAGTTTTACTGGACACCGCTTCTTCATATGTTTCTCTAAAGGGTCAATTTGATTAGCCATTTTGTCAGGATCAGTACCTACTTTCTTCTTTTTCTTTTTTTCAAATGTTGTTCTGCATAACATTGCATACGTGCAGAACAAAACGTCCTTAAATTCTAGTATGGGCTTAAAGTGTTTTGGCATTTTGAACACTTCTGGGCAGTCAGAATCCCGCATGGACTTTGCTGCTGTAATGTCGGACAAGTCTCGTTGAGCATCCTTCATTAGCAGTTCGCTACATGAGAACCAGACGGATTTAATCCTCCCCTGGCGCCAATTGTCAATTATTATAGCAGCAATTTCTCTTCCTTTGCCAACACCTGTACCATCTCCTATACCAGAGTTTATTTAATCAATTTTTGAAATTCTTCAAATGATTATGCGATTTGTTAGTACTCGTACCAATTACAAACCCTTTACGAGTTTTTGGAGTTGTGTCCAACCACTGTGTATGTGCTTCGCCTGCCAATAAGATAGCATCCATTTGCGCCCCTGATACAAATGGTTTTTTCGGCAATATTGCAGTAACGGGCAGTGAAGCTCTGTATGTGGGTTTTTTCAATGCAATGCCTGCCAAGCTCGCTGTTTCGACGATTTCGCTGGGATGCGCAAGATTTCCATAATCACTGATGACCCTGTAGGGGACAAATATGTCCACCTGCTGATCCTCCATTAAATAGGCCGATCTTGAATATATCAAACACTTCAATCAATTTCAAAGATACAAGACTACAATGCAAATAAATTGATGTGCACTAACTGAAAACGACTTACTGTTAACCTTCAAAGATTTTCACGAACAAGCGAGGAGCAGAACTTTTAAGGTGCATACAGAATGACAACCATCTGGCTTCTGTGCATAAAGTATAATCAACAGGGAATTAAACTGTCGCGGCTGAATCTTTTCACACTGGTTTTTGTTTACCCCATAAGTAACTATACAAAACCATCGCTTATCCTTTTTTGGCATCTAGTTGTATTTTTAGATCTCTTGAAAAGGACATGCCCATGTTCTGTCCACGTACACTATCCACTTGGATATCCACAACCCAGGATAAGGACATGGCCACAGCGTATCCACCTGTGCCATCTACTTGGATTTTAGGCTCCCTGGAAGATAACATGAACAACTTCTGTCCACATAAACCATCCACTTGGATATCCAAAACCCAGGATAACGACATGGCCACAGCGTATCCACCTGGGTCATCAAACTTGTATTTTAAAATCCCTGGAAGAGGACATGGACAAGTTTTGTCCACGTACGCCATCCACTTGGATATTCATAACCCGGGATAAGGACATGGCCACAGCGTATCCACTGGAGCCATCTTATTGCATTTTAAGATCCCTGGAAGAGGACATGAACATGTTCAGTCCACGTACACCATCCATTTGGATATCCGCAACCCAGGATAACGACATGGCCACAGCGTATCCACCTGGGCCATCTATCTCGTATTTCCAAATCCCTAGAAGAAGACATGGACAAGTTCTGTCCACGTAGACCGTCCACTTGGATATCCACACCCTGGGATAAGGACATGGCCACAGCGTATCCACCTGGGCCATCAAACTTGTATTTTAAGATCCCTGGAAAAGGACATGAACATGTTCTGTCCACGTACACCATCCACTTGGATATCCACAACCCAGGATAAGGACGTGGCCACAGCGTATCCACCTATGCTATCAAACTTGTATTTTAAAAACCCTAGAAGAGGACATGAACATGTTCTGTCCAAGTACACCATCCACTTGGATATCCACAACCCAGGATAAGGACATGGCCACAGCGTATCCACCTGGGCCATCTAACTTGTATGTTAAAATCCCTAGAAGAGGACATGGACAAGTTCTGTCCACGTAGACCGTCCACTTGGATATCCACACCCTTTGATAAGGACGTGGCCACAGCGTATCCACCTATGCTATCAAACGTGTATTTTAAAAACCCTAGAAGAGGACATGGACAAGTTCTGTCCACGTAGACCGTCCACTTGGATGTCCACACCCAGGGATAAGGACATGGCCACAGCGTATCCACCTGGGCCATCTACTTGGATTTTTAGCTCCCTGGAAGAGAACATGAACAAGTTCTGTCCACGTACACCATCCACTTGGATATCCACAACCCAGGATAACGACGTGGCCACAGCGTATCCACCTATGCTATCTAACTTGTATGTTAAAATCCATAGAAGAGGACATGGACAAGTTCTGTCCACGTTGACCGTCCAGTAGGATATCCACACCCTGGGATAAGGACATGGCCACAGCGTATCCACCTGGGCCATCTAACTTGTATTTTAAAATCCCTAGAAGAGGACATGGACTAGTTCTGTCCACGTAGACCGGCCACTTAGATATCCACACCCTGTAATAAGGACTTGGCCACAGCATATCCACCTGGGCCATCTACTTGGATTTTTAGCTCCCTGGAAGACAACATGAACAAGTTCTGTCCACGTACACCATCCACTTGGATATCCAAAACCCAGGATAAGGACATGGCCACAGCGTGTCCACCTGGGCCATCTAATTGAATTTTAAGGACCCAGGAAGAGGATATGGGCAGGCTCTGTCCGCGTATACCATCCACTTGGATATCCACAACCCAGGATGAGGACATGGCCACAACGTATCCACCTGGGCCATCTAATTCAATTTTAAGATCTCTTGAAGACGACATGAACAAGTTCTGTCCACGTACACCAACCACTTGGATATCCTGAACCCAGGATAAGGATATGGCCACACCGTATCCACCTGGGCATCTAATTGAATTTTAAGTGCCCAGGGAGAGGATATAGACAGGCCTTGTCCATGTACACCATCCACTTGGATATCCACAACCCAGGATAAGGACATGGCCACAGCGTGTCCACCTGGGCCATCTTATTGAATTTTAAGGTCCCAGGAAGAGGATATGGGCAGGCTCTGTCCGCGTATACCATCCCCTTGGATATCCACAACCCAGTATGAGGACATGGCCACACCGTATCCACCTGGGCCATCTAATTCAATTTTAAGATCCCTTGAAGAGGACATGAACAAGTTCTGTCCACGTACACCATCCACTTCGATATCCACAACCCAGGATAAGGACATGGCCACAGCGTATCCACCTGGGCCATCTAATTCAATTTCAAGATCTCTGGAAGACGACATGAACAAGTTCTGTCCACGAACGTCATCCACTTGGATATCCAGAACCGAGGATAACGACATGGCCACAGCGTATTCAATTGGGCCATCTACCTGTATTTTAAGATCCCTGGAAGAAGACATGGACAAGTATTAATGATGCTATTTATGATTTTTTTTCAAATAAAGAATGTTTTGGTTAGAATTGTTATTTATTACATTTTGCAAATAAATTGGTATAATAATTATGAAATTCATCAATACTTCAAACGATTGTCGACACGACTACAAGCAATGACAAATCATTAAAATGATAATATTTTAGTACAAAACAATTAAAATAATAGATACACACCGGTAATAAATTTCACAACTGGATTAATCAATTTACGGTATATTTAATACAGTATAACCCCGACATTCATCATTTGATCCAACAAACTTATTTCTGATGCAGGCGCAACTCATTAGTTTTGTCTTCCAATTCTGAACCTGATCTCAGCCGAGACGGAAATTGTTTCAGCAAAGGGTAACTGGTTTTTTCGTCGGTTTTACTTTTTTTCTTGGGAGTACCGATCTCGCCTTCTGAGCTAGAGCCTTCTTCTTCAATCGCTATCTCTACAGAGATTTTAAAACTTCTTAATGTCCTGACTTGTTATTTAAATATGGTTTGCAAACTATGAAAGCTGAAATATTTTAATACTAACCAAGTGGTTTCCCTTTAGCCCCACCTTTTCTATTGTGTTGCTTTCTTTTCTCCGATTCTGGGACCTTCGCTGCACGTGACCTTCTTCCTTTTTTTACAGTGGTGTTTGCCGCCACATTCTCCTCTGGCGTAGATTTTGCCGATCTAGTTCCAGACTCAGGAATCCCATCAGCATGTACTGCTTCTACGTGAAAAATAGATTTAAAGCGGTTACTCACCAAAAACTGATACAAAATTATATATTTTGATAAAGCATTACCAGGCATCTTGCTTTCTTTTTCTGTAGGTTCCGCACCTGCAAGTGATGAAATAATTAATGAATTTAATTTTATCATGCTGAAGCTTAACTTTAAGTTTACAGGTACTATGATACCTTCATTCGAAAAATCCTTTTTTTTTAAGGCTGATGATGAACTAGCTACCAGGGTTGAGGTCGAAGGCTGTTGACCATCATCGTTGTCCAAGAGTATTACTGAAATTTATAATTCGTAACATGGTGTTCAAGTATTTCTGAGCAACTCGTAAACTGTAAGTGGCGTTCAAACATTTCTAACAAAGCTTACCTTGCTGATGTTCTTTTGTGCCTTCCACGGTTTGAGGTGAACGATTCTCAACGTTCCGGTTTATTTGCGAAGTCTTGTTTGCCCCTTGCTCTTGATCCAACACTGGTCATCAAATATCATGAATGGTTTATTCGTTACGAACGCTGTTAAACGTACAAACTTTAGAAGTTAAATGTTCCATACCGTTATTTGCAAATTCGTCAACGACTTTCTCAAACCGCAATTTCAGAGCAGATATGTCTACAGTAGAGATTACGGGAAGCACCACGGGTAGGACATGAATCAAAAAGTCAGTTACTTTCTCAAACTTAACTTCGTCATCAATTACGATATTTCTCATTTTGTTCACGAGATTTTTGTTGTTGTCCTGTTGTAACTTTTGCTTCTCGAGTGACACGATCTCATTTTGTAGTGTCTGCTTCTCATCTCTGAGAGCCTCGATTTGATTTCCCAAATTTTTTATGTCCTGGTCAATGGATTCAATCCTCCTCCGTTTCAAATCGATTCTGTCATCAAAGGAGTCAGATTTCGGTTCCTCAGTCTCTTTACGAAGCTTTCGTCGAAACGGTTTTGCAGATGGAGGTGGAGGCATATTGTCATCATCAGTTTCAATCACTACATCTAAAAACCACAATTTTAATTTTTATTTGCTGAAATTTAGTTGAGGAATTTAAAAAGTTGGACATTTTTTACGCCATCTTAACTTACGTGGGCGTAGCAATTCATTCAAAGGAGACTCTTCGGAAACTGGTTCCAGGAATCGGAACCTTTGAACAAGATCCGCAGGAATTACCAATCGGTAATCAAACAACTTAGAGTAGCTACTAGCAAGCACAGCATTTGCACTGATCTTATCACCAAGATCTTTTTTCATCATAGAGAAAGTTGTTTCGTGACCTTCCATTGCATCTGCAAAATGCGAGTTTTGAATTATTACCAAACGCATTTACATAAACTAACCTGACCAATTTCATATATTTTAATTTAGCTTACAGTAGAATTTAGCAATAAATCCAGAATACATTGCAGCGAACATTTTCATATTCTTCTTCAACGAAGCTGCTTTTGGACCTGTTGCCGTCAGCTCTTCTGCAAAATACTTCTTAAATCCAGCTTTATCAGCTCGAAAGTTATCCCTGCGAGGCGGATCTGCCTTTTCTGACTCATCAAGTAAGTCAAACAACGCCTTGTAAATCCGTAAAAAGGTCACTCGGTTGTCCCTAGTTGATGCAGTCGATTCTTCGTCATTTCGTTCTGAAGAAGAATATGAAGAATGTATTTCCTTCCAAGAGTTTATAGGGGAAGAAGCCAAAACTATGGCCGTAGCACGAAGAAACTTCACATGCAAGTTGGGTGCCAGGTAACTGGGAAAGCATGGTGTCATTGCCCCCGCAATAGCGTGAAAGTTTGGTATCTATGATAAATTTCTTTTTTAGTTTTAACTGTTTATGATATAAGAAAGTTTATCACAGAACATTACCTCATGCTCATCGAATTTTCTTTGAGTTTCTCCACCACCAGCTGCTTCATCATCATCATTATCGGAGCCCGAACTCACTTCGATCTGGAATTTAAATACAAACAGGTGACAAAATACTAACCACAAGAATACCACAAAAAGTCCAACAGAAACTTAAAAAAATTATAATTATGTTACCGGTTTTTCGCCATAATTTTCTGGTGTCATGTACGGCATCCTGAACACCCTTAAAGATTTTCAAACTTAAAGCAGCACACGGAAAGCAAGGATCAAGCACTTGGGGCCTCCAAAATCGAACTGAGTGTTGTTTAAACATTCCACATCGATATAAGAGTCTTACGTCTTCTTCGGATCACTACATGTCTATCCAACTACACTATCTGTGTGACCTGCAAACCCAAGGACTAGCATAAGGGCGAACTTTCTAAATAGACGATCCACTAAGACATCTATATCTTACGATAGGGACGTAAATTAGCACTGTCCACTTTGGCCGTCGACTTGGAAATTCATATCCTAGGATAGGGACGTGAAAGAACACTCTACATTTTGGCCTTCCACTTGGAAATCCATATCCTAGTATCGGAAAGTTGATGGGCACTGTCCACTTTGGCCTTCCACTTGGAAATCCATATCCTAGGATAAGGACGTGGACGAGCAATGTCCACTTTGGCCTTCCACTTGGAAATCCATATCCTAGGATAGGGACGTGGACGAGCACTGTCCACTTTGGCCTTCCATACGAAAATCCATATCCTAGGATAGGGGCGTGGAAGAGCACTGTCCACTTTGGCCTTCCACTTTTAAATCCATATCCTAGGATAGGGACGTGGACGAGCACTGTCCACTTTGGCTTTCCACTTGGAAATCCATATCCTAGGATAGGTACGTGGACGAGCACTGTCCACTTTGGCCTTCCACTTGGAAATCCATATCCTAGGCTAGGGACGTGGAGGAGCACTGTCCACTTTGGCCTTCCACTTGGAATCCCATATCCTAGGATAGGGACGTGGACGAGCACTGTCCACTTTGGCCTTCCACTTGGACATCCCTTTCCTAGGATAGAGACGTGGACGAGCACTGTCCACTTTGGCCTTCCACTTGGAAATTTATATCCTAGTGTCGGAACATGGATGAGAACTGTCCATTTTGGCCTTCCACTTGGAAATTCATATTCTAGGATAGGGACGTGGACGAGCCCTGTCCACTTTGGCCTTCCACTTGGAAATCCATATCCCAGGATAAGGACATGGCCACAGCGTGTCCACCTGGGCCATCTTATTGAATTTTAAGGTCCCAGGAAGAGGATATGGGCAGGCTCTGTCCGCGTATACCATCCCCTTGGATATCCACAACCCAGTATGAGGACATGGCCACACCGTATCCACCTGGGCCATCTAATTCAATTTTAAGATCCCTTGAAGAGGACATGAACAAGTTCTGTCCACGTACACCATCCACTTCGATATCCACAACCCAGGATAAGGACATGGCCACAGCGTATCCACCTGGGCCATCTAATTCAATTTCAAGATCTCTGGAAGACGACATGAACAAGTTCTGTCCACGAACGTCATCCACTTGGATATCCAGAACCGAGGATAACGACATGGCCACAGCGTATTCAATTGGGCCATCTACCTGTATTTTAAGATCCCTGGAAGAAGACATGGACAAGTATTAATGATGCTATTTATGATTTTTTTTCAAATAAAGAATGTTTTGGTTAGAATTGTTATTTATTACATTTTGCAAATAAATTGGTATAATAATTATGAAATTCATCAATACTTCAAACGATTGTCGACACGACTACAAGCAATGACAAATCATTAAAATGATAATATTTTAGTACAAAACAATTAAAATAATAGATACACACCGGTAATAAATTTCACAACTGGATTAATCAATTTACGGTATATTTAATACAGTATAACCCCGACATTCATCATTTGATCCAACAAACTTATTTCTGATGGAGGCGCAACTCATTAGTTTTGTCTTCCAATTCTAAAGCTGATCTCAGCCGAGACGGAAATTGTTTCAACAACGGATTACTGGATATGTCGGTGGGTTTAGTCTTTTTCTTGGGAGTCTCAGTCTCGCCTTCTGAACCACCAGAGCTTTCTTCTTCAATCGCTATTCCTACAGAGAGTTTAAAACTTCTTAATGTCCTGACTTGTTATGTAAATATTCGTAGCAAACTATGACAGCTGAAGTGTTTGATGACTAACCAAGTACTTTCCCCTTAGCCCCACCCCTTCTATTGTGGTGCTTCCTTTTCTCCGAATCTGAGGCCTTCGCTGCACGTGACCTCACTCCCCTTTTTACAGTAGTGTTTGCAGCCATATTCTCCACTGTTGTAGGTTTTGCCGATAAAGTTCCAGACTCAGGAATCCCAGTTTCTACGATTTAAAGCGGTTACTCACCAAAAACGGATACAAAATTATATACTTTGATAAAGCATTACCAGGCGTCTTGCTTTCTGTTTCTGTAGATGCCACAACTACAAGTGATGAAATAAATATTGAATTTCATTAAATCATACTGAAGCTTAATTTTAAGTTTACAGGCACTATGATACCTTCATTTGAAGAATCCGTTTTTTTGAAAGCTGATGATGAACTAGCTACCACGGTTGAGGTCGAAGGCTGTTGACCATCATCGGTGTCCAATGGCAATGCTGAAATTCATAATTCATAATGTTTTCAAGTATTTCGGACCCTAAAACTCGAAAAATGTAACTGGCGTTCAAGAATTTCTAACAATATTTACATTTATGATGTTCTTTTGTGCCTTCCACGGATTGAGGTGAACGATTTGCAACGTTCCAGTTTATATGCGAAGTCTTGTTTGCCGCTTGCTCTTGTCCCGACACTGGTAATCAAATATCATGAATGGTTTATTCGTTACGAAAGCTGTTAAACGTGCAAACTTTAGATGTAAAATTTTCCTTACAGTTAATTGCAAATTCGTCAACGACTTTCTCAAACCGCAATTTAAGAGCGGTTATGTCTATAGTTGAGATCACGGGAAGTACAACCGGTAGGACATTAATTAAAAAGTCAGTAACTTTCTCAAACTTAACTTCGTCATCTATGACGATATTTCGCATTTTCTTAACGAGATTTTTGTTGTTGTCCTGCTGCAATTTCTGCTTCTCGAGTGACACGATCTCATTTTTAAGTGTCTGTTTTTCTTCTTTAAGAGCCTCGATTTGATTTTCCAAATTTTTCATGTCTTGGTCAATGCATTCAATCCGCCTGTATTTCAATTCAATTCTGTCCTCAAAGGAGTCAGACTTCGGTTCCTCAGTCTGCTTACGGGATTTTATTCGCAACGGCTTTACAGAAGGAGGTGGAGGCATATTACCATCATCAGTTTCAATCACCACATCTAAAATCCACAATTTCAATATTTATTTGCTGAAACTCATGTGAGGAATTTAATAACTTGCACGTTTAATACACCAGCTCAACTTACGTGGGCGAAGCAAGTCATTCACAAGAGACTCCTCGGAAACTGGATCCAGGAATCGGAACCTTTGAATAAGATCCACAGGAATTACCAATCGGTAATCAAACAACTTTGAATAACTGCTAGCTCGCAAAGCGTTTGTACTAATCCTATCACCCAGATCTTTCTTCATCGTAGAAAAAGGTGTTTCGTGACCTTCCATTGCATCTGCAAAATTCGAGTTTTGCATTATAAACACAAGCATGAAACCTAACCGGACCAATTTCATATAGTTCAATTTAGCTTACAGTAAAATTTTGCAATAAACCCAGAATACATGGCAGCGAACATTTTCATATTCTTCTTTAACGAAGCCGCTTTTGGACCAGTTGCCGTCAGCTCTTCGGCAAAATACTTCTTAAATCCAGCTTTATCAGCTCGAAAATTGTCCCTGCGAGGTGCATCTGCCTTTTCGGATTCATCCAGTAAGTCAAACAATGCCTTGTAAATCCGAAGAAAGGTAACTCGGTTGTCCCTCGTTGATGCAGTCGAATCGTCGTCATTTCTTTCCGAAGCGGAAAATGAAGAATGTATTTCCTTCCAAGAGTTTATTGGGGATGAAGCCAAAACTATAGCCGTAGCACGAAGAAACTTCACATGCAAGTTGGGTGCAAGATAACTAGGAAAGCATGGTGTCATTGCCCCCGCAATGGCGTGAAAGTTAGGTATCTATGACAAATTTCTTTCTTAGTACAATTGTTAATAATATAAACAATTTCATCACACAACATTACCTCGTGCTCGATGACTTTTCGTTGAGTGCCTCCACCACCAGCTGCTTCATCATCATCATTATCGGAACTCACTACGATCTGCAATTTAAATACAAACAGGTGACAAAATACGAACCACAAGAAAACTACAAAAAGTCCCACAAAAATTTAAAAAAAAAATTATAACTATGTTACCGGTTCTTCGCCATAATTTTCTGCTGTCATGTACGGCATCCTGTACACCCTTAAAGATTTTCAAACTTAAAACAGCACACGGAAAGCAACGGTCAAGCACTTGTGGCCTCTAAAATCGAACTGAGTGTTGTTTAAGCATTCTACATCGATATAAGAGTCCAACGTTTTTCTTCAGATCCCTACATGTCTATCTTACTCCACTAAATGTGTCCTGAAACCCAAGATATGGAGGTGAACGAACACTATCCACCTTGGCTATCAACTTAGGCATTCATATTCTAGGATAAAGAAGCCAACGAGCTCAATCCACCTTGGCCATTACATAGGCATCCATATCTTATTGTTATGACGTGGACAAGCACGGTCCACTTTGGCTTCCACTTGGAAACCCATATCTTAGGATTGGGACGTGGACGAGCACTGTCCACTTGGTCCTTCTACTTGGAAATCCATATGCTGGGATAGGGACGTGGACGAGCACTGTCCACTTTGTCTTTCCACTTGGAAATCCATATCCTTGGATAGGGACGTGGACGAGCACTGTCCACTTAGTCCTTCTGCTTGGAAATCCGTTATCCTAGAATAGGAACGTGAACGAGCACTATCCACTTTGTCCTTCCACTTGAAAATCCAAATACTAGAATAGGGACGTGGACGGGCACTGTCCACTTTAGCCTTCCACTTGGAAATCCATATCCTAGGATAGGGACGTGGACGAGCACTATCCACTTTGTTCTTGCACTTAAAAATCCAAATACTAGAATAGGGATGTGGATGAGCACTTTATAATTTGGCCTCCCGCTTGAAAATCCATATCCTAGGATAGGGACGTGGACGAGCTTTGTCCACTTGGTCCTTCCACTTGGAAATCCATATCCTAGGATAGGGACGTGGACGAGCACTGTCCACTTGGTCCTTC
>JAQGAB010002287.1:0-12568 GCA_034696565.1 Isotomurus graminis
ATAAATTAAGAACCGTTGTCATAATCATGATCGATACAACTTTGGAAGCTCATAAATAACGAAAAGGAAACCGGGGGCTCGGGGGCTTGCCCCCGAAATTTTAAAATACTGATATTTTAAAACAACAACGGGGATTCGGCTATGGACAAATCTGTTTTCCCACGTGGAATACTGAGTTTCAAGATTGACTGGGCTCTAATGACTGCTTGGCGTAGTTTTAATTTAGGGCAGATTTATTTTCATTCTACTTCACAGCTTGCAACTTGTTCTCGTTTTGATGAAGTTTCGCATATTGGTTGAATTGGATACATGGTTCGTATTGATAATTGTAAAGCTGTGAACTGTCAAAGAAAGCAATACACATGACGCACACAGTTATGTTTCGATTAAGTTCAGTATGGGGTGCAGAGATTACATTTTTATTTTTCAACAGTCTCAACTTAGTTTCTTCATAAGCTTTTCCCCTTTGAAAGTCGGGTGACCGAACCAGACACTCTCGACACTCAATACTTTCATTTCATATGGGTTGAAGATCTCTTAGTTTTTAGCACCAAAAGGCTACAGAGTGACGAAGAGGAGATCTTTAATCCAAAACACTTGCTCCTATTGATTCAATTGCCAGATTCAATCCATAACCCTTTTTCATCTTTGTCATACACTTCGTTTTGTACGAGCGAGACAGACAGGCACGATAATCCTTTGCTTGGCTGTGAGATAAATAAACAATCTCAGAGTCTGTGGCGAAAGGGTTTATTCTGCCATGTCCAATCTTCTTGCAACGCAAGATTTTAACTGTCTTATTGGAAAGATTGAAGTGCTGTGCATTCAGTTTAATAAACTTGATTTTTAAACCCGAATGTATGAGACGAGAAAAATAAATGTATTCAGTAAGGCCATTAAGACTGCATGGAGTGTCAAAAGAAGTCGAATTTATTTCATACTTCGTATTCACCACCAGGATCACGTATCATGCATGCAACGCAAAGATGTAACTCTTACATCAATCTTAATCTTACTTGCCATTCTACATCAATCTTGTCTTGCAAGATGTCTTACTGAGATGAATAACAAATCTCAAATTCCTTTAATTGCTCTTTCAGTCCAGAAGATAATTAAATCAACACACTGACATTTAGTCATACGTGACTTCTACTCGAAACTGTCTTGCAGTTTGAAACCCTTTCTCGTGGTTTCTGTCTTATTAACACTGCAATAGATTGCTTCTCAGACTATCAATTGCCACAATCCATATCATAATTAATGACGATGTGACTCCCTATCTTTTGCTCGTATAACTGAAACCTAACAAGAATGGCTTAATCCTACCACTTTCTCATGAGCTTCAACAGCTTCAGTCTTTATACATTGACTGTCTACCTTCACCACCCCTGCGTGATGAGAAATTAAGAACCGTGACGGAGAGATTCACCCAAAAATGGTCCAATATCATGAATTGCAATAATTTAACGAGCAACGTAAGTGCACATTGTCTGGGGTGTGTAATTTGGTGTAGATTATCACAGGTAACCAGTTTGTAGTAAAAATAATATACTTTTAATTAGTTGCTATCCTTCACTCCACCCAAATCTTTTATTAAAACCAATTATGCTCAGTAGCCTTATGTAACCTGTTACTGAATGGCATGAATATAGAGAAACAAAAATCTAAGTTCGGATATGTAGTATCTGAACCAATAAATTAGTTGCTCAAAAGCAAAGTTCTTCATCTTTCTGTGCTGACTTCCTTCAGTTTGAAACTCCATTAGGACTTCATTAAAACTTTCCTCCATCTTGCACAGACACTTAGAGACCATCGATTGACTTGACATTATGTCAAAAAGTCATCATCTTCTTCAGAAAGTTCCAAGAAAGTCTATCAAATTAATCCGCATGATATCATCACTGCCTCGCTTCTCTAAGTTATTTCTCCTTTCACTTCTCGAGAAATTATCCTCAATTAATTAATACCAATGCCAATATCTCGTCCAGAAGTAATCTTTGTACCTTTATCCCTTTCCTTTCCTTATTCATCTTCGGAACTGCAGACTTCATCGCTTTAAGTCCAAACCTTCGTTCTACAAGAAGAATGAAAATCTTCCAAGCACATTCGGTTTGGCTCGATCTTCGTCAAAATCATCTTTTCATTATCACTACACAGCGAAGCAAGACGGTGGTTGAAATAGCAAGTTTTCTACTCAATTTCCTCCGTTTCATTCCGTCGACAGTGATTATGACATCCAAGTCTTTATATAACTTCCCCTCATGCTTGGTAATTTCTTCTTATTGCTCTCACTATCTTCTTCCTTCATCTCTAGTCGCCATTCATTCTCAGCTCGTATATAATTCATCACAACAAACATACCAACCCAGTCAATTATGATTCACCCTACCTAACTGGACTTTAATGTTTCTCCTTCTTCTACACCTTTCCGTGGTCCTTTCTACATGAAACTCTTGCATCGTCATAATAATAATAATTGTAGTAAGCATTAAATGAAATAAGCAACTCTATGAAAACTCCTGACCAGGCAAAGAGGGAGGGGATATTGGTGCTAACACTTCCAACTACGAGCAAATAAATATGTCTGATCACCCTGTCCTGTAACGGAGCTGAGGCATAAATGAAGAGGGGAGAAAGCTCAAGTCAAGTCAAGCACCTTTTCACACACATACAGGAAACTTTGAAACAAAATATATAATCCACTACTATATAAACCTACACCTCAGTTAGACCACTCAAACGCATAGAAGTTGGAGGTGGTGGAAGTGGTAACTCTGTCTTAGTCTTAATACCTTCCTACAACCCAGTCTCTTGGACTTGCGACTCTCTCACTTCGACGATACACAACTGCATTTTACACAGGAGTTGTTGTATAGGGTTGTGCAATGCAACAAAATTTGGTGAGGGTGAAAGTCTTCTTTTGCGTGTGTGTGAATGTGAATTCCTTCCTGTATACGAACACACCACACGAAAAGTCCTTCAATCCCATTCCTCCTGCCTTCTCGTAATTCCTTCTTTCTTACACTTCATTCTGAAACATTCAACATTTTACCTTCTCTCTCTTTCTCTCTACTCCCTAGGTAATTTCATACAGTTTGGAAACGAATGAATCTACACACTTTTATCCCTCCCTTCCAGAAAAAGTCTTCCGTATCCATTCCTCTTTTTCTTACACTCAGTTTCACTAACAGAAGCGTATCATTTCATTCACATAGAAGTTCCATAGAATGCCGTGTTAAGTAATAATATCACCTATAGATAGGAAGGGAGATGTTACACCATAATTGAAGCCAAATGTGTCCTATTCTTTTCCTATATTGATGATGATTCCTACTTCTACAGTACGAAACTCTGCTGTCTGTCTCCAGAGGTAATCCTAACCTTTTCCTGCCTTATTGCTTCTGTGGAATAAACTTAAGTAACGTGAATGAAAGAGAAAATCCTCCACTACTGGGATTTCAAAGCAAAGAAAAAAACTTATACCATTACTCATGAAAGAGAAGCCTGAGGTGGGAGATTTCATATTATCCGCATTCGCCATTATATCATCATCATTGTAATAATCATCATCATTTCACAATCTAACTATTTCTCATCCCCAAAGGAAAAGAAACCACAGGGAAACCAAACTGAATAGGTCTTCTCTACACGTTTCGATTACTTCATTTCGAATTTTTCTCTCACCTCAATTCACATTTTACACCCATGTAATTCTATTCCATACATAATGGATGGGTAAGTTTCGCCTCAGTTTTACTACTTGGCTTTTGCTCTTCTTCCTTCACCAACTGGATTTATTTCTTCCAAGCGGAAACACCATCATCATTATAACTTTCACATTATGAAATCCAATTAAAAGTAATCCAAACAGATTTATGAGTTATGAGAGCCTCGGATTTGCCAAGTAAGATAAGCCGCATCGTTCCAGAAGCTGTGATAATATTGGTATGTTAGGAATAAGGAACACCTTTTCCGACTCATAAATATTCATATTCATGCTAATAAAATTAACCACCACAAATTCATTTCAAGGTATTTGTCAAGTATTGCGACTTACAGGAACGTTTCTCATTACTACTAACCTAAATTAGTATTCACAAAGCATTCCAAATAGCTCGTAAGTATGAGAAACTGAAAAGTAGTTTTGCGAATTTGATGTCTGACCAAGTCGTAAATAAAAAGCACGGAAAACTTAAAACGAAGGTTTTTTATGTCTTTATCCGATGCGAAATGTCTGTTGGCATACTTTTCTTCATTTAGAATCCCACTAAATAAAACTTAGGGAAAAAGAACGTTTGGATTTCCAGAAAGGATGATTCCCACCGGTGTATATAGTCTCAGTGTTTAATATGTCTCAGTGTTTTTCTGGATGCCAACAGACATTTCTGTGAATGAAGTTCCAACTTCACAGTGAGTAGTTGTAATTACCATTTACGCACGATGAGAAAGAGCCTGGCGAAGACCCAAAGCAAACATGATTTTTCATCTTTCGTCACTCGCACATTTGTAGAAAGACGAGCTAAGTGAGTCTGAAACTTTCTTTCTCACGCACGAAACGAAAACATACAGTGATAGATGGATACATTCCTCTGCCTCGGTAGTTGTGTGAAAAGTATATAATATGGTAAATATAGTCTCCGCTTCTAACACAAGACTCTACAATCTTATCATGAAACGAACGAGTTAACAAACAGACGAGGATTCTCATCTTTCAACCAAAGAAAGTAGTAAGAAGTGGTTGGTGATCGTCGTCTCACAACCAAAATTGGTATGCATGAAGCAGAAAGAATAAAAATGCTGACTATGGGAATTGCAGCTTTGAAGCTGCTCGGAATCGGATCTCCGGATGTGAAGTCTTTGAGAAACTCTTGGAGTAAGAACAAAGTCCATTATTGCAGTGGCAAAAGAAAGAATCGGAACGAGTCCCATCTTTACACTCTACGCACTGTATCACTTACCATGCGTGACAAATAATGAACGTAGGTAAAGCTAAATAGACGAGAAACACGGGAGAGAGGAAGTTCCTCTAGACTTTCTTGCAAATGTTACATATTTCTTGTGTGTCTGAAACTGCTCGCGTGTGCAGGTCTCTTCCTCCTCGTCTAAATTGAAATTAAAGGTGGAATGTCGAGCCATGTGTTATGTAAAGTTTGTTGTTGGTGGAAGAAAGCTTCGATCGTATTTTAAGAAGGCAGCTAAAGGGTTTCTGATCCTTTGTTGGTAGAAGACTTGTCTCCTATATGTGAGGACCAACTAAAAAGAGGAATGTGAAATCTTGGTCGTATATTTTCCTTCTCCTTTGCTGTTTCTACAGTTAAGTTGTAGAAGGTGGAACTGATAATCGACAATCTCATGTTGCTCTTCAAACCGAGGTCTTGAGGTTCAGGTTCGTCGTCTCTCTTCCATTTCGTTGCAATTCATGCATGAAAAAGTTTCTCTCGCTGGAGAGAGACAGTTATTTCCTCGGATGTAGTACCAGATGGGCACTTTTCGCTATTTCAAGGAAGGAACTTGCTTTCTGCTGAATTAAGTACACGTCGTATCATCGGAACTTAAGATTTCATTCTCAAAGAGTTGTTTGTTTAGGAGACCAACTCGCTTGCTATTTGTTCCTTTGATTCTTGAATAGTGCATTCAGTGGTTACACAGATCGAAACAGATAGCGATAAAATGAATGCAAATGTATGTTGCCAAAGTGTGTTATATCAAGACAAAAGTATGTGAAGAATGAGAGATCTCCATGAAAGAATCTTCAGCAATTGTAATTCTGTAGGCCACAATTTCTTCACTAAGACTTACGACTATTGAGCAATGTACGCACATCTCTTAGTCATTTATTCTTATCGTACTTTTACTTTCAGACCTTTTTATCCAAAACATTTCTAAGAATAAAGGCCCGGTATTCGAGTAGATTGCATGAGTAGAAGTAGAAACAGAAATAAATTATTCAATTTTGTTGTTCCATTTGTTTGAATTATGCATGTCAAGATTTGTCCTTTTTGTTATTCTTTTCTGTTCTAAAAGAAGCAGATGATTCTGTGGAGGACAAATGTTGCGAAATTACTGTATTTGTTTCTCATGATTTGACTGAGAAATGCCCACGCAGATTTACTAACGAACTGGACCATTTCATTAGTAGGTCGCGGCAGAAATCACTACATGATATATATGGTCTCATCTCGCTTTCAACCAAATACAAGAAAGAATCAGAGGCGCGTGTATCAGTGAAACCTACGGCTTCTCTAGCAAGGGACTTTGCTTAAAACCGATCGATTCGATTCTCATTAAGAATCAAATTGCGTTCTCATTAAAACCAAGATTAATGAAATTGATGCCATATATATACCCACCCCGATTTCATGCCAAAGTCCATTCAATTTCTCTAAACTAAATTGAACTTCCAAAATAATGAGATTTAATTCTATAGAGTACAAACAAGTGAATCAGTTCGAACAGCCTATAAGCTGACACTACTACACTATATTCTGTGTTTCAGAAACCCACCTGCACCTAGATTTTCTGAATCAAACAGCTGTATTTGTACTTCTTATCACAGTTATCTCATCCTGTCACCCTTCGTTAATACTTGCCAAGCAAACCAAATAGCTTACTTTTCATTTGACCAATAACCCAATACTGAAGCTGTAGAACACAATCCACATTAAACAAACTTTGTATTTCCTGAGAGATTTTTATCTAACTTTAATTCCTCCTGGTACAATTTATGTGAACCAGAGGCGGACCAACCTATATACTAAACGTAACTTTAAAAAGCTAAAAGGGCTAAAACTTTGCTAACATTACCTACTTAAGCATCCATCCAGGTTTCTAGTCTAATCAATTAATCATGGCAAAGTCAATCTACCCACATCATTCACTCCTAAAGTGTAGAATGGATAGTATCCAAATACACGTAAAGCCTCTATCACAATTACAACTCGCTCAAGATAAATGAACCTTCCTTTCCTAAGGCATTAATAAAGTTCCTTGTCAACTTTAATTACAAACCATCTGATATCTTCATCATTAACTAAATTATGTAAACCTACCTCCGAGCCTACGAGAGACAACACGACACCAACCAAATTGATTACTTTCATCTTATGTTGCTACCCGTTCTACTATTATATCTGTACTACCCGTGTGTGTGAGTTTCTGCATGTCCTGCCAAAAGGCCAAAGTATTGAGCAAAGAAACCAGAGATCTCCACCATTAAAGCCCTTTTGACCTATTTCATTTCAAGATCCTTGACTCCTCTGTATTAACATAACGCAATTACAGTAATCCTCCTACAAAAGCCCAGACCGAACATATTTTAGTAATCCCAATCAATCTTATTGTCAATTGAAATCCAATCCCTTCTTCTGATCCACGGCGCAACTGGTATTATATTTGGGCATTCTATATTTTGCCAAGAAGGCAAAAGAGGCTCGTTGAATCAATATTAGCTTACTATCATCATCCAAATCATAAACTCCGTCTGCCTAATAAGCTTCTTTACCATTTTGACACGACTGACACTGACAGCGGCACTACTTTTATCCAACACAGTAGACTAACTTAAATTATCTCTGTTCGATAAATAACAACACTCTGTCTACTACTACTTCTTGTGTTTCACCAGTCTACTGAACCATCTCATCGTGCATTAAATTTCTGTTACTGGAATCTGTGTATACTACAACTCACTCTCAAAGAGACTGACAGTACAAAAAAGAAATTCGATCCGAGTGAGAGCTTGTTGATGAGAGCACAAGAAACAGTCGAGATAATGATGAAGCTCAGTCATACAGGACAAGGCAGAAGTCATACATAACACTTATTATTTAAATGATTAGTTCAGCTACGTAGTTAGTTAGTGGTTCCTTACTCTACAAAGAATATTCACAGGACAAAAAAGGAGTTTTTTCTGATTCAAAGGTTCATTATTTCTCTTCTATGAACCGACTTTTCATTCTCATGTTTGTTGAAGTTGCTCCTGTCTTGTTCTTTTTAATGTATGCAAGATTTCCTACTCAACGAATGACCTATTCTTCTATATACCGCGATACACGTAATAGAGGTACTCATCATCTTGATAACTTCTCTCCTCCTGCTTGACAGGTAGAAAAATACCCGTTGTAGCTACCAATTTATCACTTAATCGCAATAAACAATAGGGCTTCCAATCTCCTAATGGCCGACTACTCCATTGTGTCATTATAAAGCTATGATATTTCAGAGAAAATGATGCACGAATTGGAGACAACACGACCACATAAGTCATCTATGCCAAATACAGACAAAAAACGAGTACTCCCAACGTCTCGACTTTCGACTAGAAAAATTACTTAAGCAATGAGCTAACTATAATCACCATTAGTCGCACCAAACGAGTAAAAGTTGATTGGTCGTGTAACAACAATGCCTCATTCACTGTATCCTACCTAATTCTCCTAAGATAACAGATTCTGTCTCTGTGTCTTCTTGTTACATGAGAAGCACATCAAAAATGAGCAAAAAATGGGTGTAACTGACTGCAGATTACCCATATCAGCATGTTGAGATAAGAAAAGTAAACATTTGAGAGTTATTGTTGTAAAATGTATCCGAGTGACTTTGTAATGTATGCGTGTATGCGTAACGCATTTATTTATTTAACTGTCTCTCTACGAAGATATTCAACTCTGGCGTTCGCCTTGCGTACATTATTATCTCCTCAGTTCATACTATAAAGAATTTAAGAAGACTTCTCACATTTCTTTCATTTCGCTACTCTCAATTCCAATATAGAAGTGTATGAAGCTAGCGCAGTTCTAATCTAGTGCTGTGGCCCATGACGAACAAACGAAGGAAAAGAGACAAATGTGCATTCGAATCAAGATGGAAAGGACGCCTGGAATTATATTCTGGAGTAGAGTACAAAGCAAAAGAGACTGACTAATGGGTTTATTCCATCTAAAGAGGAGGAAAAGAGTTGGCAAAAAAATGCATCGTAGTCTTTACACAGTATCTATATACCATTTATACGAACACTTCAAAGGAACAAGAGGACCTTAATGATGATGATGATAATATACATTTTATCATTTTCCTCCAGTCACTCCAACTAGGTCGAGGAGCTGTTGTTGTACATCTAAAGAGTATTTCCCCTGCTACTTTAGACTCTCGTGTATATAATGAAGCTCTAGATACTTGTCAAAAAATATAAAACAAAGACATGGCAAACTCTTTCAAGTCCATCAGACCAAGACAAGACTTTTACTCGAGGCTATTTTTCTAAAACAGTTTTCTCATTTTAATGTAATTTGCCTGCATAAAAGGTTACATTTAACGCAATAACTTAACTAATCTACCTTCCTTTTTCTTAAAGTATCAAGACCAAGACCAACAACTCAAGGAATAAGTGTAATGTATAAAATTGTTCAGGTCGTGCTTCCACTCCAGTTCCAGGTTCAGCACGGTACTTTATCGTGACATTTACAAATGTAGACCTTTCAGAACGAAGCAGATGTATCTTTATGTTGAACTGCTCACTGCTCTCCTTGTTTCTTTCCTACTATACTCGTGTCTCATTTCCGGTATGCTAAACATGTATCGTGTAGCCAACTCCACTCGACTCGCAAATTTATCTTTTCAACTACGTTTTCCTATCAATATCAAATATCTGCATCCGCTATCCGCTCTCTGAACCTATCTTACTTTGTCTTTCATCTTTTTAAAAAGTTATTTTTTAATCTAAATAACTTAACCATAATATTTTCCTGTGTGTGTGTGAGTTGCTGCGTTAATAATGAAAAAATGTACTGGAATATTTTTGTACACGGACGAAGCATTTGGAAAACATAAAACAAACTTCTATGCAAGACAGTCCAACCATCCCTTAATTGAGTAGCGTGAGGATTTTTTAAAAACAAGCTCACACTCGGTGTACTCACACATGGTAGCTATGTTCACTCTCTTCAAATTCACTTTTTCAAAAAGTAAATCCCGTCCTTCCAACGGCTTTTGTATGTATGTTCCCTTCAAATACTTTTCTAATATACATGTGTAGTTCACGTAATATTAACCATCATCAGCATACCCAAGTTCATTGATTTAGTAATCATCCATCCCTACCCAAACTAACAAGCGACATCATGAGCATTCCTTACTCTGTTGAAATGTTCGTCTCAAAAGTCAACCAGTCAGCCTAAGTTTTCCGAATTCCATTTTTGTAGAGTATAGGTTTCAGGGAATGACTCAATGCATATTATAGTAAGTATATAGTTTGTGCCTTAACAATTTTCACTTTATTATCTATGCACAGGTTATTTCATCGTATTTGTTATGCCTCCTTCGTGAACTACGAAATTAATTGAAGGAAAAATACTGTGTACTAAGCTTACCTTCAACCCCACACTGGAGGGTGGAGACCCAGATCAAAATATACACGATATGGTGGATACTCATTGATATGTCTTCACGTCCCTTCATTTCTGAAACATAATATGAGTAGCAAAAGCGACGATCCCGTTACGAAGAAATATTGAAATCCACTAGAGAACTAAAAGGTGAAAGTTTGAATGAATGCAAGGAACGCACTCTAACTCAACTTTCCTCAAATATTCATAAGGAGGACGTCAATAATCGTCTACTATCCATCACTGTCCACCTTTCCCAGTCTGTCCCTCGTCAAACTTGGTTGAATAATTTAACGATAGACTAACTCAGGACACGCAACAGGGTTATTATTATTTTTGTCCACTTTTCCTTCCCCACTTTATCCTTTCTCCAGGTGAATTTCCTTGTCAAAAACTTTTATTCTCTTGACTTGTACAACGTTAGATTATTTTTGATTGAATCAAGAAGAAAATTGGTTCACCTCTGTTTCTGTCTGCTAACTGACCAACACTGGTATCACTGGGTGCTATACATTTAGAGTTTTGACCTCATATGAGTACTTTTTCACACAACACAAGTAAGTCAAATCAAGAAGCTCATATAATGATTGCAGTTTTTGCGAGGTGACGACAGGAGCCAAGCTTCCGTTCCTTGATGATAAGCCTGTTTTGTTTGTACCTGGTTGGCTGCTGCTGGCTAGTTGAGGTTTCTGAAATGCAATCAAACACCAAAAGTGAGAAACATATTTCATGCAAATCCCAATTTCAGGTTGATTTTTTCATGCCTGAAGCAGGTTGAAACATTGCTAACGCACAGAAATTGTTCCGCTCTCATAGTTATCATCAGACATTACTTACATCAGTTGATGTTTCTCATTAATTCAAGCTCATGAACAGGATCATTTGATATTTATTTATTGACTGCGGATGCTCTTATCTCAGAGAGAATGAACCTAAGGTGGAAACGAAATTCGGCTCACCTCAACAGCAACCACTTGAGTTGATTAATCTGACAATCCAAACGAAGATTAAAGATGCTCACCGACGGCTTCCAAAATTACTTTAACGTTAAACGTGATCTCCTCCCTGGTCTTTTATGCAAATATTAAAATCACGTCTTTCCTTTCCTCATTATATTTTCTCTTAGACTTTCAAGAGATGACACATCTCCCCAGTTTCCTGAAGTGATTTTATATATTTCCTCCTTTCCCGAAGGTACTCACGAAAAATCTTCTAATATGAATATGTCCTGCCACTCATTCTCCTGATTCAAATGGCTTCATCAAACTCTCATCGCCTGGTTCTCTCAATAACTAACTTTGAAAATTGCACATGTCTTCATTTTGAAATAAGCCGACGTAATAAAGTGATGGATGACTGGGCATAAATTCTTACCAGAAAGCTTCTTATGGAACAAGAAAGAGAAACTTCACACGCTCATTTCATCGATGGGAAGAGCTGGAGAGTATTCTGTTTTGTTGGACCAGCTTACACGAGAATATCTGCATCTGTAAAACAAGAAGAAAAACAATTGAAGATAACTCAATTCATTTTTTGCATTGGTCAATCTGGATTAGTCTTTGGTATGAAATGAACATCGTATTATTTCGAGGCTTACAATAATGATAGAGAACATCTTGTACGCACTAATAATATACAAATCCTAGATTACACAGCCTTCGCTGTTGGATATTTCCTCGAGAGATTGCAAGTCAGTCCTTTCCAGATCCGGATTTTACTTTATTGCGGGCCGACCAGACTTTTTCAAACAGAGAGGATTTGGAAACAAGACTTGCATGCGAATCCAAAAACATTCTCAGTCTATGAAAACATACTTTTCGTGAGTGTCTCTGAAGGCTGAAGATGCAGCAATTTCGTGAACGAAGGATTAATTTTTTGCAACATGAATTCAAGTGGAGATGTAAAACACTTATATACTCAGTTGTTATTCTGCAGATACGTTTGAGAGGATTATGACATGTGCATTTCTTGTAATTATTGAATAAACACTCTTTCCCTTAATCAAAGTTCATTCATACTTAACAGAGTCGTAGGCATGAAATTGTCTTTGCATGATATCACTCAAATGTGAGTGGGAGGGAGGAAAGGTACAAGAGTCAACAGGCACAGCAAAATGAGGTTTACGGTGATTCATTGACATTCTATTATCATCTATCGCATCCGTTTAAGTATAAGGTGCCAAGTAG
>JAQGAB010002288.1:0-12566 GCA_034696565.1 Isotomurus graminis
ATCCTTCTTCCACGTTATTATGTACAACGTCCAGCATTGTACACAACTACAAGTCTTACTTTCCTTCTACTTTCCTTACTAGACTGATTTATCCCCAAAGGAGAAAGCACCATACTTTAAATGCAGCACACAGTCACAAAGCAGCAGGCACGTCTTTCGTGATACATAGGGAATGATGATTAGACCAGACCCAGTCTCTGAAGTATGTGTCCAATGCTATATGGGACTACAACTTTCAAATACTTCCTTTTAGTCTATATAACGTGAACAAGGTCAAGTGTAGTCCTACCAGAGGAGAACACAATACTGGCAAAAATTATCCGATTACCCGGGGAAAGTTACCTTGGGCCGAAAATACCCGAGGAATTTCAGACGTCTAGTTTGTGTTTTTCATAGTTCATAGTCTGGATTGTATGCTCAGAGTAATATAAGTTTGTGTGTGTGTCTCTGGAGAAAGCTTGATGAATCACAGGTAGTGTGTCTCAGACCTATACAGAATAATGTTGCTTACGTACACGGGTTAATATGCGACCGTGTGAAGGTTACAACAGAGAGTAAGCTTTCAGCATGAAAAACTTGGAACAAATAAACACTTTATCTCAAGCTCATACTTTTTCTACCAGGTGGTTATATGAATTATACTACAAGGACTAATTTCAATCGATAGTATAACACCCATAAGACCAAGTATTAAGTATCAAGGTTACATTTGCCTCGTGACGGTAAAAATAAGAGAGAGAGAGACGTTATCAATAAAGATGACTATGTGATCAGAATACACTTACCTACTACTCTCCTGTTCATGCTTGAGCAACCATCAGTATAGGAAATAATTATTTCCATTCCCAAGTATATATTCCTTTCAAATCAAACTGATTTATTCAATTAGACTAAACTAATCCTTTTTATATGGGCTTTGTTGTATGCTCAAGTATATATTAATTAGGTTATATCGAAAGACCAAAGCGCATTGGGATTTGCATGAGCAAGCAATCCATTCCGCAGTTACAGGATTAAATATTAACTTCACAGAAAGTGAATTAAGGCCAGGGACGGATTTTGGAGAGAAGAATCATTACTCAATTCTCTTTGGTTTTATTCTGCAAAACACATTTTAGTTTTACTTTCCTCATGTTCCACCACATCAAACGATTGAAAGGTCTTCTCTCTCCATCTCACGTAGCATCCTGCGTGATAATAAATAATTGATTCTTTGCCCTGATTTCTCTTATGGAAAGTGGAAGTCAGGCTTCTCCTATACTTTGTACTTCCACTTTCACCTTGGTAAACTACGGAATTCTCTTTCATTTCCCCTAAAATTGTTGTTCTTTCCGGATTTTTTCATCCAATTCGCAAATCTGACGCAGAAACCCATCGTTCGGCAGCACATGTCGCTTTCTCCTGGGAATAATGGTAATGAATATTCATGAATATGACTGCTCTACAAATCCAACCCGTTGTACACCTGAGATTCATGTAAGTCTTGTCTCAACTTACCTCACCATTCGTACAGCTTCCAATGCACAAATCCCTCGTTTCATCATCAAATACGTAATGACAAATGCTGCAGATCTGCTGATTCCTTCGTTGCTGTGGACCAAAACTTTTCCTATTTGGTCCGGAGAGATAAAAAGACACAAGTATAAGTCTCATATGCCGATTACACAGACGATAAGAATAAATGATTATTATATGTTTCAATTCTCCAGAGAAATGTACAAGCGTGAGTTCATATTACCTCCGAGATGCATAACGACTTCGATGAATTTGTTAACTTCATCGTAGTAGTGAGATAACGTGAAAGTAGGAGAGTCCTTTGCATCAATATTCAAGACAGAGAACTTGTGTCCTTGTTGCAGGTAAAACACTTCACCCGTGCGGATCTCCCCGCAAGCTGTATTAATGATGTGAGTGATGCCAAGGGATTTAAGTAAAGCTGGATCCTTTGCTGCCCTCCTTTACGTAAAGAGAAAGTAGGTGAAAGCCCATTTGCGTGTATAATAATCTTAATAATTCCTCGAAATGAAAAGCCAATTCGCAAATTATTTATACACGACTTACTCTCCACCAACGAAGATTTTCGGGTACACTTCATCGCAAGCCTTGTGAGGGATTCTCCATCGATCTTTCACAAGATCTTTTAGTTCTTCCTTACTCGTAGGCCCGTCGATAAGCCTACTCATTCCTATCAACTCCAACCGTTTCTTGTTCCAGTCAATAGGCATTTTATGCAATGAGCACAAGTACAGAACTCACTTCAAGACGTCCAAAAATAATTACACACTTCACTCGTCTCTTATTCTTTTTGCAATGCTTCAATACGAATAATACACACTTTATTCCACGACGTAATGAAAGTAATAATGATGATTGAGTGTACAAAAACAAACCAACAAAAAACAAACAAGTATATAATTATTACGAATGTCAGAATGGCTAAAAAACTACTTTATCTCTGGGTACACTTAATAATACACCCACAATTGTCACTATTTATATATTTTACTTTAAACCCCACAAACTTCACTTTCCCCCGTTACACATAAACTTTTAATTAAAGCACGTACTTAAGCAGTACAGTTCATATGTGTGTGTCTACTACAGACAGATAATCAAATTGATCATATACGAGAGTACCTTACTGCCACAAACTATATCCGTACAAACTAAAAGATCACAATGTATTGTAAATTCACCAGTAAGTTTTATATCTTTACAACAGTCAACAAAATCAAAATTACATTGAGAGTTTCTTTTTCTTCATAAATGAGTCTCAAAATTGCAACGGTGGGAGCTTGTTGAATTGAGATTACAAGCAACTTATTTGTATTATTTAACTCTCCACTCTGTTTATATAAATACCCACGTCTATTCACACACAAGTATCACTGTACTTTTTAAAAATACATTAAAAATTCTACACACTTCCTGTTACTTTCTCAACAGCAACTGTCTCTCCCTTCTGTGTGTGCATAGATTTATTTATAAACTCTATTAAAAGCTTTATAAGGGTCTGTTCCTATAAATCCCTTTGATGATGATGATGTCCGTAGGAATAATATGTAACATATAAGGGCACCAATAAATAGGGATTTACTTGTACAAACTTTTTACACACTAAACACGTTGGATATACACTTAAGGTAGTGAGAAATGCAGAATGAGGTTTCTAGAAAATTTAATTTCACTCGAGAATTCAAAAACTCTTATGTATGGACTCTAGTGTCTTCATGTAAAAGCACTCGAGGTAGGGCATTTGAAAGAATTTTCGTGTCTGGATTATACATATCCCCTGAAATGTATCCCAGTCTTCCTTTCCGAGTCATCTTTAAATTCATAAACACTCAGTCATGCAAACCTCTTAACGTAAAGATACAAAAAAGCTCCACAAACTTAAGGAGTACATGATTCCTCGTATTAAATCCTCCTTGGAAAATCTAAATTCTCCCCACCTCCTCCTACACACACAAACTTCATCCTGACTCTTGACAAGCATCTTTAGGTTTGTCTTCAGTTACTTATCGCTATAAAATCCACATGTCCATGACATTATTATTATTACTGACTCTCTGCCTGAGATATATATAAACACACATGCAAAGTGTGTCATATCAAAGGAGCAACGGATACACCTCTCTCTCAGTGACTTGTTACCTAGAAAGGAGTTTTACATTCTTTCCTAAAAATAGTCTGATACGTGGGAGAAGTTACATCAAAAAATCTTGGGCCATATACCAACAACACCATTAATATATTCATACACAACGTTGTTTAATGTCCATTCTCTGTGTATGTTATTAATAAGGGTGAGCTACATCATCTCTTGATCTCTTGTCTTCAGACTTTCTTCACATTCACGCTATATAGCTTATCATCAACTACATACCAGTGTAACATATTACATCGTATTATATGCATAGATGCGGTTCGGATCAAGGTACATTGGATATTGTAGTTTTATGCAATAAGGGTTCCTTTTACACATTCATATCCAAGTCTACAGCTTACAGCTGGTTAGTTTCTCCATGTGCAAAACCCTTTTCTCTATAATATCATCCTCTTCATCATCATTAGAAGTTTCATACAAACTTACTCACTCACTCATCCTGTCTACACGAATGGTTTAATACATTGAGATACATAGGAAGGAGTGGAGTGTGATTTCCCACTACGGAGAGAAAGAGTGGGGGACCTTTCCAACCTTGTTTTTTAAACTCGTCTTTTGGCACAAGGATTCGTACAAACCTCTTACGGTACGCTTTCAGTGCAATTTGTATAATGAGATGAGATAATCTTTCCTCTATCTTTGACCACTCTCATATTTTTCAACGGTTTATTCATGTTTTTTAAGTGAAGAGAGCTCTTCTACTTCCACAAAAGAATCTCTTACACTTTTTCATCATCTTTTATGTAAATAATGAATGTGAAATTAATCAAAATCATACTGCTCTGTGTTTCATACAATTAGAGTAATAAGAGTTTCTCAAAAAATTTCTTATTGTTTTGGAATAAGTCTTCCTCAGAATGAAAGACCAGACGTAGATCAGCTCTTTTGACTTAATACTTGAAATGTTGAAATGCAACTCTTTCTATGTCTAAAACTGTAATAGACTAAGCACGGAATACATCCGCGATATGTTTCATTTGGGTCCTTGACGGTCTACTAAAGGAAGTTCCATAGTATACAGTTGCTACAACCCATAATATAAATGATACCATTGTAGAATATAGATAGTTTCTTAAACAAGCTTGCAGTATACCATCACAAGTACATAATACATAATATTATAGAAGGTGTGAGAGTAAAAACATATTTGAGTTGTGCAATATGCTATCATAAAAACAAAATGTGGTGCACCTTGCAGCAGAATAAAAAATATGACCCTGTAGGAAACTAGCTTAAAATCTTAGGTTCAATTCTACTTTATAATCAACGATTAAAAACCGGGTAGTAATGTAGTCTAATCTAAATATTAGACACAACAAGGAATATGTGTGGGATATCTTTTTATTGTAATAAAAGATTGGATGAAAAATTGGTATATTCATAGGTCAAAATTTTAGTCACACTTAATATAGTACTTTGCTGTTTCATGTAATGAGCTAGTCTGTTTTACATGCATGCAAAGGTAAGTTTAGTACTTTCTAGTAGATCAATCACTCCATCTGAGTGAGAATTGGATGGGTGACACTGACGCTTGAATTGTTGTTGGCGTTTATCAGGCTTGAGATCACATTACTACCGCTATTACTTCCACTATTACTATTGCTACTACTACTGGGGTTATTATTACTGTTACTACTCACATGAGTACTGGTGCTGGAGAGGGTATTGCTATTCGAGGTAATGATAGCAATATTCTGATTAGAGTTTATAACATTAACACCATTTATAGTCAAGGACTGATGATGAGGGGCTTGAAGGACGTTCATGAGATTTCCTCCAGTTCCTCCGCCGCTGTTGTTTAGATTCTGAACAGGGACAACAACTATTTCAGGTGAAACGAGGTTGTTTATAACACCATTTGCTGTAGTCAAAATGAATCCAATCACATTAGCCTCATTCATATGAGATATCTCGTCTCCTGAAGCAGCCATAGTTTGAATAGTTGTGGTCGTTGATGGCGTTCCAGAAGAAGAGTCTGGAATGTGGGAAGGATCAGCAACAAGTTGAAGGGTTCCTCCACTAGCGGATGATGATGATGGCCCTCCATTACAACTAATTGGGTTGGTTGGCCTTCGAGAAGAACTTGCATTTGACGACGCCAGTGCTGTAGCTTCGGCATTTTGCTTCTCCAACTTCATAACCTTTGAGACATTGTTTTTCTGCGTCCTTGGAGTCTACGTCAGAAAAAGCAAATAATTAATTTTAATGAGAACATTTATCTCCAGCATTCATTTCTTCATTAAAATGAAATCATTAGACTTACTTGGATTTCAGGAGGCATCAAATGAATATGAGATTTTCTCTGATGCTGAAGTAACTTTGCTCGAGTGGCGTATTGACGATGACACCAAGGACATCCATGGGCTGTTGCCTGGACCTTTCCAATTACAATTTCTTTCCGCAAAATATTCGAAGTAGTGGATACCAGGTTACTAGAACCACTGGAGGAATTCGTATTTGCCAGATTGCTTGTGGACACATTCATTATTCCATGTCGGGCATCTCCATCATCTGTGACTGTTTGCACAATGGTTCCAATCGGCGGCTGTGGTAAGGTCGATGGAAGGATAATTTCTTGATTGACCACAACTGACTCTGAGTTCACAGAAGGCATCCCTCGCAGTTGTGGTGGAATTGGTTTACCCGGGTGGGTTTTGATAATGTGAGCTTTCCTCTTAGAACTTGATTTATATACTCTCTCACAATACAAACAAAAATAATTACGAGTGGGTCGAACTATCGGTTGGTTTAACTCTGGAATGGTCTTCAACTTTTTCTCAGGATGTCTTTTAACCATATGATTAACGAGCATTCCACGTCTTTTAAACCCCACCATACAATCTTGACACTTGAAAGGGAATCTTTGATATTCTTCAGGAGGAAACTTTGGAGTGAACTTCTTGGAGTTTTTGTTATCTTTGCCAATGTTAATTTCAATGGTTTTCTTCTTGGTTTCATGGATTCGTTTGGTGTGCTCCCTTAGTTTGTCTTTTCTCTTGAACTGACGCCCACACTCAGCACACAGAAACTCTCTATGGTCAGAATGTTTTAGTTTATGAAGTTTTAGCTTGTCGGATGTGGGGAAGGACATCGAGCATTGATCACAACTGAATTGTCGAGGGCCGTGGAACGCACGGATGTGCTTGCGGATCATGTGGTACATACCGAATGTCTGTTATTCACAAAATACAATCAAGTTAATTTATTTTAATCCCCACAGGCACCTTATTTTATTAAATTCATTATTTCGCTGACGGATGAATCAAAATTACCTTTGTGCACTGAGGACACGAAAAATACCCACTTTCTCTATTCTTGTGGCTCTGCACGTGCTCCTTCAACTGAAGCAACTGCTGGGTGTGGAAATTACACATAGGGCATTCGAAGTATTTGCCCTCTTCTGCAAGACAGAAGCATGAAAATCAAAATTTATGTCTTTTTTCTCATAACAATAAATCACTCGAGCAGAATTGATTTGAAAACTTACCCGCATGAGTTTTTATATGGCCTGCTAAAGCAGAATTTGTCAAAAATCTCTTGGTGCAGAACTGACATTTCAAGGGCTTGGTTTCCTCTGCACTGTGAACTATCATGTGACGATCCAGCCGATCTTTAGTTGCAAATGACTTGTAACACATAGTGCACTTGACTTTTGGAGCTAAAGATGTTTGTCCACCTCCTCCTGTGGAAACGCTGTTATCTTGTGGTCTTCCTGATCCACTTGCAGTTCCACTGGAAGCCACTTCAGCAACGTTGTTATTGTCATTATTCGTGATTCTTTCCAAATTAATGGTTGACTCATGAGACGAGATTGAAGAAGATTCCACTCGGCCTACGCTGCTGTCTGCACTCATGAATTGATTTTGCACGCTACTGTGGGTTTTTGAGACAGGCTCTACAAGAGAACTAGACGCGGAGATATCCAGACTGTGAATTGAATCTTGCACGTTCTCCGGGTTCTGAAACTTCTTAATTGCTTTCTTCTTAGGTTTCTGTATTTTTTCTTCTTCTTCGTGATCAGTCTTAAGGTGGGCTTGTAAATCCTCAAGGGCAGCGAAATCTAGATCGCACATGAAGCATTGGTAAGTGGTCCCTGCAGACCCCACAATTACACTTTTTGCTTCCCGAGACTGTCCAGCGTTGCTTGGCTGATTTGGAGATGCCATGCTCTGATCTATCATTCCCGCCGCCGTTGAACTTCGGTCCGGTTGCATCACTTGAATTGAATTCAAAGAATCTTTTCCACCTTTCTTGGAGTTTTGTTCAACTACTACTGCTAATTCCGATGCCAATGGAAGTAGGAAAGGAAGTCCGTATTTTTGTGCATAATCTAGACAGTATCCCACAAGCAACTCAGTCTTCGGGGGAATCTCCTTGCACGTTATGAAATACAGATAATTGTCACTTTCCACAACCATAGCATTCTGATCAGCATATGAATGAGCTAGCCGCACGAATTTCATCCAATTGCAAAGGTCATCGTCAGATCGATCTAACTGCACCAGTTGATTCCTCGAAGAGTCAGGATAGATTAGACATGGATATGCTGCATTACCGTTGTTAATATCCTCTGCATGAACAGCCATCACAGGTCCCTCCACCGGCCCCAAGCGAGTATTTGCCATAATCGTCTTATGACTTGCAGTGCAAACCCCAAGCGTCGTTCCATGAACACGAACTATGGTGAGCGGAGATGGTAATGACGCAAATGATTTAGGCTGAATAGGCTTATCCATGATTACATTATGAGTCTGTGTCTTTTGTAGTTGCAGTTGCTCATGATCTTCGTTTCCACTGAGGCATCCATCATCTAAGGAGCTCATTAAGAAGAGGTTATCCCTGTTCTTCTTCACTCGAATGATTCGTCTTTCATCAATAATATCTGGAGATGATGTACCACCACCACAACCATTGCTACTGCTACCACTGTGACAATTGCCATTTCCATAATCCCCAAGAGATTGTTGTTGTTGCTGCAGATCGGGAGACCCGTGGTGACTTTGGATTTGCAGAGTGTACGAGTTGTTATTGTTTCCCTGTCCGTGGTGATGGCTTTGACTTTGCTGAAGAAGGTTATGAAGTTTACTTCCTTCACCGTGTTGGAGGTGAATTTGATGAGCAAGGCTATGGTGAGAGTTATGGTGGTGAGCCAGCTCCTGCTCAATGTTGACAGCCATTAAGTTCACAGGTTCATCATCAATCTCCATTCGGTTGTGTTGCTGCAAATCCATGGGTAACGTATCTTTCATTGACGACCCAGATCCGTGTTGAAGTATTCCCATGGGTTGGTGAAGATCCATGGGCATCGGCATTTGCATTGATGATAACATTGGTAACCCATTTGCCAAATCCATGTCATCTTCCATACCTCCGTGATGATCGTTTACCCCATTGCCACTTCCAGATTGCTGCAACTGCATTTGCATTCTTTTAGACGATCCAACTGAAGATGCCTTATCATGGTCTAGCATGGACATATCCATTCCTTCATCTTGATCCTCAATAACTCCACCTCCACCTCCAATCACGGATGGATGAGACTGCCAAGAAGACGTCCTTGGCCACTCATTGATCCAAGCGTTGTTGCTATTACTATTCATAGAGTTTGCCATTTGTACAAACGATGAGTTAATAGGAGCAGAAGACGATCCACCACTCCCGACGCTACTCATGGTTAGTGAGGAATTATTTACTCTCAATCCACCAAGTCCTATTCTCGAAGAGATCATATCACTATTAGATCGAGTTTGGTAATCTGCTGCAGCTGCATTCAATAACCAGGTATCATCCACGTGAGAGTTTCTATCCAACATCAGAAGGTTCCTCAGAGCTGAATCAGCTTGGCTTTGTTGAGATTTCATGCTATTCAAAGCATCATTCGGGTCGAGACATTGGCCTTGCTGGCTTCCTCCCGGTGTCCCATCATTGCTTAGTTGCAACTCAGCTTCTCTTCGTTCATGGTCATCATCCGCACCTCCCAGTCCAAGGACGAACTCTCCGAATTGACCATGAGGATGATCAACTGCATCCTGGAGACTCCCAGCGGGCATCATAAGAAGCGGTCTTGTGGAGCCATTCGATCCTCCATTATTACTCGAAAATATCTCGTCAGTAAATATCCCTTGGTAGCAATAAGAAGCATAGTCAGGGTCATACAACATTGATGCTCCACTGGGATCGTCTCCAACAACTTTTCCCAAAGAGTCTTGCACAACGTTGAAATCATCTCTTGACCTTAGAAGGGATTCATAGGAATACGACTCTAGTTGGGGAGGTGAGTGAGGTCCTCCTGAGACAATTGTATTTCCTCCACCGATCACATGGTTCCCGCTGCTTCCAAGGGATTGTTGTGAGTCTTGGATTAAGGGTATATTCTGATGCAGACTGACCACAGGAGAAGGGGGTGTGGTTGACGGCAGCTGTTGTTGCGGCTGAAGAATCTGAGATGACGTAGTAGCAGACTGAATCTGACTTTGTTGATTCAGTAACGATTGAGGTAACGGTGGTGGAGACAACGAACCAATTAACTCAGCACTTTGAATTCTGTGCAGCAATTTCTGCTTAGGTGTTAAATGAATCTTCTTCGAATGGGAAAGTGTAGTGGATAAACTTCTGGAGGAAATTACAGGATTCCGCTGTGACATCATTGTTGAATGAGAAGAACTTTGTTGTTGTTGCTGTTGTTGGCTATTGTTGCTGTTCGGTTCAGTGAGGTTTAAAGGTGCATCGCTTAAGTCTCTCATGAGATTATCAGATGTAACCACCCCAGTTGACAATATATTTTCTTCTGATATCAAATTACTCACACTGATGTTACTTGGAGTCTGGTTAAGGATCTGAACCAATGAAGAAGTGACAGGGGCTGAAGGAGCATTCATCAAACTGGACATCAACGGCGTACCTGATAAAATCGACCCTGAGGAGTTTCCTCCAGAAGACGTTGCTGTCGATGCTGCAGTGCCTGCCATTTCATGTTGCTGTTCTTGCTGTTGTTCATAAGCAGATGCAAGTTTGGCTGCAAGTTTTTTACTCGGAATTTTAATATGGAACTTCTCCGAAGCCATCCCTGTCAAGGATCTGAGCAGAGCTGACGACGACGATTGATTAGGCTCTGAAGACGCTGATGATGAGGAGGAGGAGGCAATTGTTGAAACTGACGCTGTAGTAAGGGCAGATTGAAGACTAGGATCCCACATAAGTCTCGATGAACCACCACTCCCACCACCGTTGCCCCCAACACTGACTAAATTTGACGATGATGAAGCATTTGTACTCATCGATGCACTGTTTCCTAAGCTTCCCCCAGCAGCGTTTTGCTGGGATGTTAGTGGTGGTGGTGGAGCCTGAAGAGCAGAAGAGATCGGACTGTCGTTATTACCACTAGCATTGCCACTATTGTTTGTAACAATGTTTGCATTACTATTACTAGCATTATTTAAAGAATTGGTTGCAGCCTGAGCTGAGAATCTCTCGAAGCTGGATGCCTTTTTTATTTTGTTTCTCAGCGGAGATATGTTGAACATCGAAGATGAGCTTGATGTCAACGACGATGACGAGGAAGTTGATGGAGATACGTTTGAAGACGCATTATTAAGACTGAGATCTTGATTGAGGAGATGTTGATTTTGATTATGTTGGTTATTCTGGCGACGCAACAAGCCTGACATTGCAGCAACCAATCTTGATCTTGGAGCCGGAGGAGGTGGTTGGAGCTCTTCGTGTCCGTTGTTCTCATTCAAATCCGGCGTAGGGGGTGCTGGTGGGGGAAGTATTGGAGGAGAATGACCACGGGCTCCCGCAGGAGTTGGAGGTAAGCTGTGATTACTGTTTCCTCCAACATCATCGGGAGAGAAGGGGGAAGGTGGAATGTCGTCGGACGTTGAGGATGAGACGACACAATTTCCTCCAGGAGTAAGGGGAGCTCTGTACCCTCCTGCGGGGTTATAATGACCATGATGAGCCATGGAAGAAGGCGAGGGCCCCCAGTACGTGGATGAGTCTGGACTTCCTAATGGGGACTGAGATCTTCCATTACCCCCACTTCCACCCACACTGGCACTTGAACTTCCACCACCACTACTGCTGCTAATATTTGCAGCAATGGCTCTGCTTAGTCTTGAGTTATTGTTATTTGACGAGGAGGAAGATGCAGCTTGGACATCTTCGTCAATATCACCGGGTCCGAAGCCATTATTATTACTAGCATTATTTACATTAAGAACGATATTATTTTGGCTATGTCTTTGTCGACTGTTGTGATGATGAAGCAGAAGAGGATTTTGTTGAGGTGGTTGAATAATAAGACTGGGATTCAACGGAGCTTGGAATATCGGTGAAGTTGTACTTGAAATGATGGATGAAGAGGGTCGTCGAATTCTTCTGTTGAATGCTGACCCCCCTCCTCCCGAAGGAATCTGCTGTTGTGGAGGAGGATTAGCTTCTCCACCCGCAACACCGCCACTCCCACTTCCATTTCCTTGTTGCACAACCACACCAACTTGACCAGGAGGGCGCTGATTATTCCTCGAACTAGAATGGTTATTCGAAGAAGAGTTGGCGTTGTGACCGCTCTCGTCATCCATTCTTGTGGAACTGTTGCTGTGATTCTCCTGCTTGATTTCTTGGATTTGTACTGAATGACTCAAAATTCAGTCTGTAAAGGAAAAGAGACAGAGAGAGGACACATTAGTCAAAAGAATACTCTTTCGTGCTTACTATGCTTGCACCAATGCCAAAGTCAAGGTAAATTACTACATTTTATTAACCTATTAGACACTCTTCAAGGTTCTCGAGCAGTCAGCAGCTACAGCAGCAGTTACTCAAGTTACTCTCCCAGCCACAGAAGAGTATCAAAAAGCTCATTTACACATACTCAATAACTGAGTTAGTTATGAAAGAA
>JAQGAB010002289.1:0-12558 GCA_034696565.1 Isotomurus graminis
ACACTGAAGCCACCACAGGGTGGAAGTAGCATGATGGGGTATGGGCCTCCCTGTGGTGCCATAAGCTCTACACTGAACCTACCACCTGGTGAAAGTAGCATAATGGGGTATGCGCCTCCCAGTGGTGCCATTAGCTCTACATTGAAGCCACCACCTGGTGGAGGTAGCATGATGGAGTATGGGCCTCCCGGTGGTGCCATAAGCTCAACACTGAAGCCACCACCTGGTGGAGGTAGCATGATGGGGTATGGGCCTTCCTGTGGTGCCATAAGCTCTACACTGAAGCCACCACCTGGTGGAGGTAGCATGATGGGGTATGGGCCTCCCTTTGGTGCCATAAGCTCTACACTGAAGCCACCACCTGGTGGAGGTAGCATGATGGGGTATGGGCCTCCCTGTGGTGCCATAAGCTCTACACTGAAGCCACGACAGGGTGGATGTAGCATGATTGAGTATGGGCCTCCCGGTGGTGCCATAAGCTCAACACTGAAGCCACCACAGGGTGGAAGTAGCATGATGGGGTATGGGCCTCCCTGTGGTGCCATAAGCTCTACACTGAACCTACCACCTGGTGAAAGTAGCATAATGGGGTATGCGCCTCCCGGTGGTGCCATAAGCTCAACTCTGAAGCCACCACCTGTTGGAAGTAGCATGGTGAGGTATGCGCCTCCCGGTGGTGCCATAAGCCCTACAATGAAGCCACCACAGGGTGGAAGTAGTATGGTGGTGTATGGGCCTCCCTGTGGTGCCATAAGCTCAACACTGCTGCCACCACGGGGTGGAGGTAGCATGGTGAGGTATGGGCCTCCCTGTGGTGCCGTAAGCTCTATACTAAGGATAAAATCTATTCGGCAGCATATTAGTTTTGCCTGGTCTAGGCCGAGCCTTTTGCAGTTTCACCACCCTGTGTCGGTCAAGTTGAGGGAATCGACAAACGACCCCTAACCTAACCTAACCTAACCTAACCTAACCTAACCTAACCTAACCTAACCTAACCTAACCTAACATACCACCGACAAGAGCCAACATTGCACATACAAAGTAGCAAGCTTCCGAAGGTCCTAAGAACGTAGCAAGGGTTCCCTCGCAAGTGGCAGTAATCTGAAACAAATTTTGAGCTCCATGTGTTTGAGTCCAAACTCTTCAAGCCAAATCACTTACAATTATTGCCATCCTTAGTATCTCGTTCAATGTCCGAAGTACGTTTTCAACGCCACTGGCAACAGGAGGCTTGGGGCAAACATGTTCTGGTTCTACAAACAAGAATGCTTATAAAATCTACTATATAATCAACAAGGGAAACTCGGGACTCACTCAAAACACGTACTACACCAGGCCTGTTTGGTTGACAAACTACGTGCGGCCTCGCGGGGACGTTTCTTGTAGGCTGTCTCCTTTGACTTTGCCAACCATCTATGATATATTATAATTTTGAAATAAACGATACCGCAGTCACTAGTCAAAAAAACCATACCAATGTTTTGATAGGTGGCAAAAGATGGTCCTGAATAGCGCCTAGTGTCAATCTCAGACATCTCCATGTAATTGTCAGCTGAACGTACCATAACTCTAAACACAAGATTTCTTTTAAGTAAAGTGGTCTGGAATAATAATGTAAGTTGACTCAAACGTTACTTAAACCAAACAAGACAATTCTAAGTTGCGCATCACCGGAAAGCGTTCAAACTTGGTTATTTTATTTACATTATTTACAAGTATTTTCAGCCATTTTTAATCTACAACTAACTTACTGCAGTTTGCTTTTGTCATATTCTGGATTTCATTAATTTCTACATTAGTCTTATTGTACATGAGTTGAAAGTGGCAAAGAAAATTTCGAATATTTCCAACTGTCAGCTCGTGAAACCCGTTGATCGTAAACGCTGTTAAGGTGTCGCCCCAAAACCTTAGCTTTAGACTCTGAAGCACAAGGTTGCTGAATCCGTCTCTAATTAGGCAGTCTGTAAGAGGTAAACCCAACTGATTTCCACTGGGCACTCTAATCTCCATGTCCAACTGTTTCAAACCTGTACACAAAATCGTCAAATAAAATAATGGTACGAAAAGGAATCCAAGACAACTTGGTATAAAGGTGTCAAACTACTAACGTCGTATCCTTGAGAATATGCTGGAATGAGGATGGTCACCAATGAAAGTGGCGTTGCTGACAGGGCAACGAATCAGGACTCTTAGTTTTTCAAAACTAGTACAGTTTTCAGCAATACCGTTCCACAAGAGAATCCATTCTTGGCTTGAATACATTGGAACGTCAATGTCCAAGCAACGCATGTGTGCAAACTTTCTGGTGAATAATGTCGGGTCGATCAATACAGAGTGGTACTTTTGCTCTTCGTAGATCTTGACCTCCGTCACATTGCTTCTGTCTGTGCCAAAAAGGAAGTGAATTATGTTTTGCAGGCACGTGAAGCGTTGATGACTGAAGGACAATGAGTTGCGGTCAACAGAGCATGAGAAAGCTAGCTTCCTGAGCTGTGCGAGGGGGGAATCTTCATTTAAAATACTCTCTGGCTGTAGAGAACAAAGTTGCGTCCAGTTGATTTCAAATTCCAAATCAGTTACATTTGACAATGACAACGAAAATATTTTTGACGAAAAGCCACTAATCGACTTCACATTAGCTAGAAATTCAACGACTTGAGTACTTTGATCCCCATGGTCTAGTGCGTCAACGATTGTGGACAGACAACTAGCTTTAATTGAATTTATCGCTGTGCGTGTACGCCAAATAGCCTTCCCCAGTTTTTGCACAAAATAGAGAGGCGCCAAGTCGATTTCCATACGTGAGATTTCAAAGTGTACAGAGAGCGGTCCAGATGAATTGGTTTCACGCTGATGCAGGTAGGTATCAATGCTGTCGCAGATACCTCTTTCGTGGTACACATGTTGATTTTCACGCTGGTTACCAGTTGGATAGCAAAATTGTCCAAGGTGTAGCTCTTCCAAATCTGTCAACTTTTGCAGCAGCAACAGCAGATGGACAGGTTCGTTAACCTTACCAAACTTGAAGCATCTCAGGTTCGTAAAGGTGTTTTCGGGTAGGTTGTCCCCAAGTGTAATTCTTCCTGTCTGCCTTAAAAGTACGAAGGCGTCGTCCCATTCCAAAATTCTTCCGACGACCAGTTCCCGTAGAGACTTCAACGAGTCGAAAAAGGCCTTCTCTTCATTTCCCATGCACAGATGAATTGTCCTGACATACACTCTGAGCACACTAGATCCGAATCTTGAGCCAAACTCCCGAAAGACTCCACTGTATCGTTCATAGTCTGCACAAAATTTAAAATGGAACCGCGTTAACGGAAATTCGTTGGAAGCAACTCGACAAAATTCTCCAACATCCGATACGTCTCGGAAATTCACTATCCGCTTTTCAACTCTTGCTTTTAGTTTTGTTTGGTAGCCAGAGACTGATTGACGACATCTGGAGGAAACAAGTCGAAAGTTCAAAATCTCCTTCACGGTCATTTTGTCAAATATCATGCTTGCGATCTCCGGGGGTAGATCCGCTGGAAGAACCTGCGAAATGTTAATCAACTGTACAGAACAGCTATAGCCTTGTGATTAGTGCTCACTTACCTTAAAATTGTCCATGTTCGTCAGACACAAGATTAGCGTACCATGAAGTTGACGGTTCCAACTGTATGTCTAGAGTCGCCAAGCAATGAATGTAGATTGAACAAAGCCCGTAGCTAGTCTAACCTTAATAGAGCTGCTGAAAGCAAGGGTCCTTTTGTAGGTTGTGTGTACCCGACTGGCGCAGGCAGTAGGATTAGGCTCGTCCTCGGCTAGAAAAAGACTGATTGGATGGATTGGCTCGTCTATGCAATCGTCCTAGCCTAGACGGAGACGTGCCGAATCAAAGTTTTGGAACATACCACTACTTACACTACTCTACTAGACTTGGACTAGACTCATGTGAAACTAGATGTATGTCTATCGACTGAGATTAAAATCAATTAGACTCGTCCTCGGCAAGAACCGGCCTATTAAACTATGTCCATGGCATGCTTTGTAACATCCAGGCCTGATGACACAGGCTCGGCCTAGACTAGTCCCTGCCTATTATTGGATGTGTATCCCAGCCCATTTAATAACATGTATTCAGATCTAGATTTAGATTCAACTGACTGTAATGGATATAACGGGCCAACTGGGGTGATCGGAATGGATTGACTAAACGAAAGTAGTTAATTCGTACAATTGAAATGTTTAGGTGTTTATTTAGTTTTTAGATTAGTAATTATTCTACATGGTTCGGCATTAAGGGTCAAGCAATGTTTCATCTTGGGTAGACTAAAACTATACAATAAACACTGTGCCTGCTTAATCCAAGTCAATTACGACGGGAACATATTCATTTCTCTCAATCTGCCCCAGAATGTCTCCCAGCCTCAAGTTGCTACAATCTTGGCAAAGTGTTCTTTGCAAGCGAAAACAAATGCATGCCGGCTCAAAATACTGCTCGTACATTCGACAGATATTGATTTGCTGCTGGCGGCCAATAGTCTGATAGTTTACGGCCCTCGTGCCTCGTATTGGGACGACAATCAACTTGGGGTGTACGAGATTGGTTACCGGTACAACCAAAAAGCAACCATTTGCAAACAATCTTTCTTCAAACAATACAACAGTTGCGGAAAGTATTTCTTGAAAAGTACCAGGCCCAGAAATAAAGCGCACAACTTGAACAAGCCAGTTGAGAAAACCATGCGGAGTTAATTTGTTTGCAAACAGTCTCTCTACGAAATCCTGAACGTCAATTAGACAAAACGGCACATGATTTTGGAGTTGTGCAAGTCTGCGCAACTTTAAATCAACACTTGTAGTTCGAAACCCTCTAGGGAGTGAATGATTAAACTCATAGTGACTGCCATCTACAACTGCTGCCAGTAACATTTCTGCAATACTTTTGTATATCTGCTGGCATTCATTTGTATCTTCTTGGCCGTTGAAACGCACAAAGGTTTCCAACTTCTCAATTGGCATATAGTATTGTGCCATTTCGGTCTTACACTTTTGTAGAATTGGTCTCAAGACTGGGGAAATCTGCAACTGGTCTGACGAAAACTGTATGGTTTCTCCAGGTCGGACGTTTTGAAACAGCCACTGCATCATTTGGCCATCCCTTAGATAGTCGGATCTTTTGAGAAACAATGCCTCCTGCAGCCAAGCTGGATACAAATATTTGCCACCCCGGTAGTGGACATTTCCGTAAAGGGCAAAGCAAACGACGGCTTCAGATGCCAAACAGCACAGGTATCTCTCTGCAAGTAATAATTTGCTAAAATATTTGTTATTAATGACACAAATATGGGAAATATACCTGGTGTAAACTGATCAAAATATCCTCCAATCTGGGCCTGTACTTTTAGCTCCAAAAAGAACTTGATGGTTCTCACAAACGGTAGCAAGTTAATCCGTAGGTGGTCATGCAGGTCTGCAGAACTGACGGCCGAGAAACATGGCTTCAATTTTGATGGCTTGATCATGGAGTGTTCCCTTACCAGCAATGGAATTTGCACAACCGCATTCAATACATGTTCCTTTTCCAGCCGCAGAATAACTTCAGCTCTAATCTTGAGCGATTCAGTTTGAAGCATTTGTACATACTCGGCGAGACAAATCAAACGGCCCACATGAGTCTCGGGTTTAAGTAAATTTTGACAGCAAAAATACGGACTAAAATGCCGAGGGTCCAAAAGCATTTTTGATATGACTGGTTGGGTAAAATTGATGTATTCCCCGCGGTGAAACTGTTTGAAAGCCTCTGAGTAAACTTTGAGTTCAACAAATTTCACATCCTTGTGTGCGACGAGGTCCGGTGGTTGAAAATAAAAATTTCCAAATCCTTTTAAAAGACAGACGTTGTACTCTTGTTTCAAATATCTCTGACGAACTTGAGATAGCAATCTCTCTCGGTTTGCAAATAAACAAGAACCCGGTTTGCAAAAGTCTACGGCGTAATGGACAATCATTTGACAGACAAAATTTAGGTCGTACGGTTGTAGCGTTCCCTCAAAAGAGCTGTAATCAATATCCTGACCAAGCTGGCCAACCACAATAAATATTTTGTCACACTCTGGCACGTCATCGAGCATTCTTCTCGTTATTTGATTCCCAAATGCGTGCAGATCCTTTGCAAACACGACTCGCCTTCCCACGTTTGTAGAATATTGGCACCAATCAGTGAATGTACTGCTTTGGAGGCCAAAATTTTGAACGACCTGGTTCGCAAGATCCCTTATTGTCGTTCCATAAAACTGCAAGTCATATGTGTTTTCCTTCATAGCCAACACCAGTGTTATTGTGTTTTGATCCATCACGTATCCCAATGGAAGCTTGATCAGTTGACGCAGTCCAGCCTTAAAATCCACACCTTTGAAACTATTTTCTCCCAAGATCTGGGCCTGCAAGGACGGAAATAGGGTAAATTTCCACAGGGGTCGAAACATTCTCCAGTCTTCGCCAACAAGTAGCAGACCGTCCACCTTTTCAATCTCTGCTATACGCATAGCCTGTCACATATACATGCAATTAGGGGATGCCGTGATTTTGTTTAAACAATATGCTTACCAAAATATCTTTTGAATCACAAGATGTTTACAAGATGCACCGTTGAATGTTGCGTACGCTGTTAATGCACAAGCCAATAATTTGTAAATGAAGGTTTGAATTTAAACTAGCTTTATTTCACCGGGATTTGTTATCTTACAAGTTTTCTGGTGATATCTACATTAGAGAAAATTAACTATCTGAGAATATCTAATCATCTTCATCCGAATCAACAAATGGCTGCTCCGGCGGATCTTCAATCATTGCATCGATTTGTTCTGCGTCCAGTTGCCGGGTTTGGACCATTGGCTTAAACAATCTGGACTTAAGATTGTCTTCCATAAACAATTTCGCTCTGCCAGTCATCAAACTTTCGCGGTCCTACACAAACCATTGCAAGATTAGAATTCTTCAAAGCTCCTAATTTAAGCTGTTTAATACCTTAATGCATTTGTAGACTGCAGCATCGAAGGCATTTAGATTGTAGTCGACTTGCATCTTGCCAATGATTAGCGGGTAGAGTTTGCGCAAACTTTCCCCTACTTCTTCGCTCAAAAGTACTCGTTTCTGAAATAAATTCAAATTTAATAAGCAATCTCGACAAAATAAGTTGAGTATACATACGTTGCTTGAAAGAGTGATGCCAGTGTCCGTCATGACTAACGTGTCCACAAATCCAAGGGTGTACAGTTGAACTTTCAAGTCCGCTTCCTCATCCGTTTCAAACCATTTCGACCAGACGCAATTCCTGAACATGAGATAGTAAAGCTTTGGTTCCTTCAAAGGATTAAGGCAGGATGCGCAATCTCGAACAATGTTTCGGAAAAGCCTTAGACATTTGAACCATTCAGCCTGCATACAAAAATTTTGATTGAAATTTCAATTTGCCTTTACGGACAATCTCATTTACCTTTGATGCCAACATTATCCAATTGTAGTAATCATTCGGGTCAAAGTCATCGCATCCTTTAATAAAGCTGAGCGCCTTGGCAATCGGCACTTCGTGTTGAATAATGGCGATCCGGACAATCTCTTTACTCTTCAGATACCCATATTGCCTCATCATGCATTCCTTTCCAACTCGCTTTAAAACTTGTTTTTCTGTCATTTTTTCATACTTGTAGCGAACCTGTTCCGGGTGGAACTTTGGATTGCCCTATAAACATAAATTTCATTCCGTGTAAAATAAATTTAAACAGCACTTAAAGAACATTTTACCGTCATATCGGCAAAGCGTGTCCAGTCAACAAATTCGCTCTCCCGGAACAAAGCGTTTTGAGACTTTACAAAATCAATAATCATGTCTTCGTCTTGGGTAGTAAACTCTGGTAATTTACCGAGTAAACGCACCGGAAACGGAGTAAACGTAAACCTAAAGAACAGAGGCATATTGAAGAACACATGCATATATAATGTATTACTAAAAATTCTACAATTTGACGCACCCTTCAGATGGTTTTGTCAGCCACAGCATAAACTCTTGCGCCTTTGCTGTTGGAATCCCAGACAGGACAAGTTCATTTCGACGAGCGCAAATCTTCTTGTCGGCATCAAAGTTACGTTTAATCTCGTGTACTAGCATACAATTAGGCACGGGAGCAGTCCTGACTCGGTAAAATGACTATAATAGGAATTCAGATATCAAGCTAGACGTTAAGATAATCGATTGAAACTCTGTCTGCTAAGGTCACTCACAACTTCCGATATCCATTCTATAAATTCGTCCTTGTCCCACGATATAGTGACCTCCCGATTAGCGAGCCAAAACTTAGCTGCCGTTTCCAGTATTTTGCAAAAAGCTACGCAAGATTTAAGGCCAAGAAAGTATTGTATATAAAAGCAAACGTGTAAAGAAATTTTAATCCCTACTTGGGTTAAAATGTTTCCTCTTTGTTCCGTCATAAAACAACTTTTCAATTTCGTTTTTGAAAGAGTCCTCCAAGTCTTGATCCATTGGCTTTGGTTGCTGTGTACAAATGGTCACGGGTTCCTTTATTTAAAAGAATAAACAATAACCTAATCTACCCTCGTCATTTTAGTGGCATGTACAATGGAAAGGGCAAACTACTTACTGGAGGTTGAGAATTTGACCGTGATGACACGTCTGCTTGATTATAATTGTCCATAAAAGCCTCATAACTTGAACTAGTTTTAGTCTGAGGAGCACTACTGACAGAGTTTTCCGGCAAAGAAAAATCTGGTAAAGACATTCTGAGTTTGAAACACAAAATTCTCGGGACAGCAAAGTCAGAATGTGAAAGCTTTCCTGCAACTGCACTACTCAATGCACAAACTACAAGTAGATTAAAACGCATGTACTCCTCTATAACGAGTGAATGGTAAACGTCTTGCTTCAAACGATTTGACTCAATACTGAACACTAGGGTAAATTTTAAATTACTATAAGCTTACGTCATAGTCTGCGGGATATTTGCCACTTGCATGTCTACTATTATATTTAGGTCGAACTCTGTAGTGAACGCAGGCTTCACAAAAGTCCTGGTCTAGCCTAGGCCGAGCCGATGTCTACCATCTAGAATTCTAAACTCAATACTCAAATCCAAATGAGCTCCAACACTATCGATCCGCAAAAATTAATACGCAATAAGGAGTCCAATATGCACTAGACAAAACCATGACAACGCCTGACCACTATGTAATTGTAAGATGTAGGCACAGCCTAGCTGAGACCTGGACTACACATGAACGTAGACAAGTTATGATTAGCCTAATAATTATAGACTTGGTCGATCGATACACCAAAAGTTCCCTTTTCCCTTCAAAAAACTAAGTCAACACAGAAATCATACGGACCTTTCTTCCCAAATAGCAGTAAAAAAACGTAGCTGAAGTACGAAAATGGCGTAATTTGAAATGCAATTTCCTCTACACAGAAGGCTAAGCCTTGCCTAGGCCTAGACTGGTATACAAAAACTCTTTGTCACTCTATGCAGTAGATAATGCCTTGTCGAGACTGAACCGACACTGATGTAACAATAAGTTTTAACAGAGTGTTAAAGAGGAGTTGTCGGTCTGCCCGAGGCCGAGCCGATCGTACTAAAATATGTATAATTCATTCAAGAGTTTTTATTATCTTGCTGAAGCAACCGGCCGATTACATAAAATCTTGCGTACTACCAAATGTATTATAAATTCTACGAAAATTTCTTGGTCATAAGAATATTCAACTATAAAGATATGTTTAAGGTTCATTAAGCGGTAGACTAGTCCTGGCCTAAGTTACTGTCACAAATGTCACCTGCTTATTGGTTTATCCATTGTCTTATCAGAGTTAATCACCAACACAAATTTATTCTACCTCTTATACCTAATTTTAAACCACAACTACCCAATTAAAACATTTTTATTGCATTGGATTAAGTTGAACCGTCTGTCATAACCAAATTCTTAAGTTGTGTCAGAAACTCATCCGTCAAATACTGAAGACTCTTTCGAATGTCAGCAAGAACTGGGATTGTCTTTGAATCAAAAATCCGTTTCAGGTCGCGTTTCCTTTCCCAAGTAGTCTTGTAAAGGCAACAGAGGGTATTATTGTCCGCCTGAATAGTAGAAGTCACTTTAGGGTTTGATATACTTGAATGTGAACTTGTTTTACTTTAACCTGTATGGCGAGATTGAAGGCATCGAAATTCAATTCATTTTTTTCAGTCCAAGTATTCTTATACAGGTAATGAAGCAACCAGGCTCTCTCTATCAATCAAAACCGATTCCATTTCATAACAATCTCTAGTTTTTCTGTGTTGTTAAATTACTCACTGGATGTTGCAACATCAGACCAAGTAGCAAAACATAAGCTTAAGACGCTCTCGTCACTTGACACTCTAAATTTGAATTCAAGCCCAAAAATGTTGCGTTGAACTAATACCATATTGCCAAATTCCTTCCCATCCAGTTCGGTATTGCAACTGATACTATTCGTCGGAGGTGTATCCATTGGCATTGTTCCTTGTTCGCACGTTTGAACTTTCAACGTTAAAGCTAGAAAAAAAAGATAATTAGGACGTTACAGAATATAGGATCAAACACAAGACTCACTTGACTTATTGGTACTTTTTGCTGGATGTTTGTTTTCGATTTCAGGATGTAAGTTGTCTTGAGATTTTAAGATGAATCTCAAACGGTCGACACAAATGTGAACCTCGTCTGGAGAGAATGAACCTTTTCCGTAAGCGTTTGTTATGAGTGACGGATAGTATACATCTTGCTGATGTTTGTGCAGAAACTGGATCACTACATCGTTTATACGGCCGAAATTGATGATGTAAGTATCTCGATTTTGTGCCTCGTCCAGTACTTCTTCGTTCAGGACAACTCCTCCATTATCCTACAATAAAAGTTCAAGTAGACGAAATAATTGTACTTTCTATCCATTTTCATTATCATTTAAACTTACAAGAATCAATTTTTCTATGCACAACTTGTCTGTTTTCTGAACCTCAGTTTCTTCATAGTTCAACAAATGAAACTTGTAAGATTCAGCGTAATAGCCCCGCATCGCTGGTTCAATGAATATACCAACACGTGGCTTGCGTATATTATCAGGCATCGTTGGCTTGTCGGGGTAAACAATTTTTTCTTCATTTTCTATAGGCTCCTTCTTAACCAATGCGGGGTCAGGTTGGAAACCACCAAAACAAACATAGTAATCCGCACAATAGTTCTTTAGAATACCCAAATATTCCTCTTTGGGCACATGAATGTTTCTCCACAGCTTTGTGTAACTGGAAAACATGGTTGACGAAAGAATTCCTCGTGCTGGCTTGGCAACCTAGAGCAGACGAATTATATAATATTTTATACTGATTTACATTCAGTTTGTACTGTAATTACCTTACCTTCAAAAATTTTGTATATATTCTATCTTGAGTGCCTGGCGTAAAGTTGTTTGAAACTAGTTCAGCGATCCTGTCTGGGTGTTTTTCAAAGTACATGATGAGCAATTCGTGGAAAACTCTCAAATCTGATTTTGTTGGTTGCCTGATTGAAGAAACGCGTTTTGATGACATGTTAAAACGACTTTTAAAACACAAAACTTTGTCAAGACAAACTACAGATAATAAACTTGAGTTTTATACACAACCGCAACTACCAACAAGGTGAACCCAACTAAACCTAGCAATATTCAAGAAATGGTAAGATAAACATGGTAGTAGCCAATGTTTTAAGTGATATAATAATCCAGCCATAATTAATGCAGGGGCTTTCATATTTGTGGTGTCTGTAAACAGTAGCCTAGGTCTAGCCTTGGCCGGGACGACAATATTTCAATATTAATAATCCAACCAAAAGGATACCTTGCACAAACAATCGCCCGCATTGAAAGAATATCATTTTGACTGAATGTAATAAAGTACAATTCTAAGATCAAATCAAATTCAATTATAATATGAAACTACGATACGATAAAAATGTATCCCCATAAGTGGTAGGCTAGTCCGGGCCTAGACCTAGCCGAATGCCCAACAGACGTATTGTTACTCAAAGCAGTAGACTTAGCCTAACCGAGTCCGAGACGACAGTGAAATTAGTTTTATATACCAGAATACTCCAGTGATACTAAGAAGTAACCACTAATATCTTGGAATTTTTATATATAGGATAAGCCGTGAATACTAAAGGACTTATCTAATTTGTGATATCACCAAACAGTAGCCCAGGTCTAGCCTTGGCCGGGACGACAATATTCCAATATTAATAATCAAACCAAAAGGATACCTTGCACAAACAATCGCCCGCAGTGAAAGAATATCATTTTGACTGAGTGTAATAAAGTACAATTCTAAGATCAAATCAAATTCTATTATAATATGAAACTACGATACGATAAAAATGTGGCCCAGTAAGTGGTAGGCTAGTCCGGGCCTAGACCTAGCTGAATGTCCAACAGACGTATTGTTGCTCAAAGCAGTAGACTCAGCCTAACCGGGTCCGAGACGACAGCGAAATTAGTTTTATATACCAGAATAT
>JAQGAB010002290.1:0-12557 GCA_034696565.1 Isotomurus graminis
TTTTGTAATCAGTGAGATTTAATTAGAGGTTTGATTTGGATTTCAAACATGCATAGGTTCATCATGCAACTGTCCATAAATTACGAAGATGTGCCTAATTATTATAGTCTTCAATTTTAGTGTTGACCAAATAGTCAAAAGGCTAGTCGTGCATTTTCAGTTGAAGACTGGGGAGAATGGTACAATCTATCTGAGTGAGAAAAATTGCACTTCAGCCAAAAATCGTTGCATCACCGTCATATCTGAAGGAAGTTGAGTGTGTTAAAAGTTAAAATCAATGATCAAATTACGGATGACAAGAAGGTGCTGAGTGCTTACGTACCCCGTAATTATTGTTATTTGATGGACAAATGCTTAAATCAAATTATACTCAAAATTTCTTCAGTGAAAAGCGGTATGTGGTATGAGAGTGATTTTACTGAATATTAAGTTTGGTTGGAGTCACAAGGGTCCTTAAGAAAAGCTCAGAGTTAAAATTAGCTTCATTGTACAGAGAATAATGGGTCATTCAGGTGACCTAAATGAGTGTACGGAGAGAGTAGACAGAATAGGAACTACATACAAAATCAAGGAAGGAATCTACGAAACCAGCATCAGGTGCGTAAAGAATAAGAATGAAGTGTATTTTTAGTCAAGAAGCAACTAAAAAGTTTAATTTCCATTTTAAATTAATAACAAAAAAGATTTATACAAATGTATATGCAATTTAATCAGTAATTGGAATGTTTTAATGCACAATTAACCAACTTTGCTTGTAAGAAAGCAGGGTTGCGTAAGTTTTATTTGTATTTTGTTTTGTCAGCCAGTTAAAGAAAACGCAACTGCTGTGTATTTAATCCAATCAATTTTTCAATTTTAAAATAAAGTGTTTGTGACTTTTTATTCAGATTGGTTAGTATGCCAGTTTTCTTGAAATCCAAAGAGCTTTCACCTTAATCAGGCTCACAAGACAGGCTCGTTACAAGTCACAGGTGACAGAATGATTTCATTTAAATTACACCTTCGAAAAGAAGAATAGTGTGAACTAATTATTAACAATAATGAAGATTTAGTCAGTTCCTGTCTGCCTCCGATCAAAGTAAAATATTTGTATGAAAGTTCATCTCGCCTATGAAGTAGGCCTGTAAGTCCAAAGAATGCAATCGAAAGTGACCAAGCACAATAAGCAATTTCAAACTTATTGCCGTTAGGCTTTACTTCAACATGAAATACTAAGCAAGATAACTTTAGGGGATGAGTGAAATTCTGAATGCGCTTAGTCTGATTTGATGATTCATATGTGTATAAGTGCAAAAATGATCAAATAATAAATGCAATTATGGTCTCAGTCAATACGTGCAGTTTAAAATTTCTCGCTGCAGTCGCAAAGCGTGTTAAAGTATGCAAAAAATCATTCATTTACTTTAAACGACACACTGACAAAATAATTTGCAACGTAAGAGTGCACAACAAGCGTTAAGTAAATGACTGGATCATCAAGGAGGAACTGACCATTTCAATTCCCAATTAGTTGTGGAGTTAAAATAAATGAGAGTTACAAAGTACACACCCCTTCCGTGTTTACGTCAGTTGAGCCGTAAAAAGTGTGAAAAGAAGAATGGGATGTTAACAGTTTATCGCAAAAAGCGTTCTTGTTACAACCAGAGTAGATTTGGGGAAGTAGGAAACTGCGTTTTCTTTAAATCTGTGAGATGTAACGAAATGTCCCCTGAAAGCAGACAAATCAACAGCACATTTGCATCCCTTTATGCCGTTTAATTCCACACAAAGGCCGAGATACCTAGTTTCCTTAACGTTAAACCTCTATCAACCGATCAAAAAACTAGAAATGTAAGAACTAAAAGTGCGTATAGAAAGTAGAGTGAGCTAAGAATCAACTTAAATAATCTCTGATGCGGTTACACTAACCACATGAATGACAATCTCTCAATCGCTGACAATGTTTCAACATGAAATAAACCGTAACATGAGAATTACCTTTTTGCTTTGAGTTTGAGTTCTGCACTCATTGGTTTTAAATATTGAATAAATCGAGGAAAATATAGCAATAAATTTATGCAAAAAACAACGTCTACTTCGTATTCTTCTATCTGTAAATTCTTAGACACCGCAGTCTAAGGACTCAACGAAAGTCTGTCTAATACAATATTAAATTAATTTATAAAAAATCATCCACTAGATTAACACTCTCGATAAAAATCCCTTTCGAAATAAATCATCCCCAGTGTATTTCCCAACAATCGAATCCATCAAGTGCTCTCAGCATCTTCAAAATGTCATTTTCAATGAAGCACACAAAGATCGTGATGCCAAATAGAGTGATGATGGGACATTTCATGAGCCCCTCGTGATTACTTTGCATCACACAGTGTCACCCGAGTATAAAGCAAAATCTCATTTTAATCAAATGTATAATGTTCACTTCCTCCTTTTCATATTATTGCAATTGGAGGTTCTGTGTTACATTAATCTAGTTTTGACAAAAAGTATAATGGATGTATCAATGCTGGTAATCATCATGTGTGTAGGGGACAATCATGATAGTATTTAATATTCGTCACGATTTACAAAATAACTTTACCACACTCGTTGAGTATATACGTGAAAGCAATCTTACATCGTTCTTATCATGAGATCCTTGTTGGTTTAATTCATTAAGTTAGTTTGTACTTTTCTTTTATATTTTGTATTATGCAAGTTAAATATTGATTCATAATTTGTCCATTCAGTAAAACTCCTGGTGTGTGATCATGTCACTTACGATTTGTGTGTCGGGTATTGCATAACTCTTAGAATTTGTTCAATGGTATTTCACCAAAATAATACGGTATGACCATAGTCGTAATCTAATTAATACTTTTCAACGTAATTTCCTTTCTAGACTACAGAGGATTTGCAACTCATTTTAGTTGCAACAAATTTAATATTGTACTTCATCACTTCATCATAATAATATACTGACAAACAGCCCACAATGGTTGTGACGAGTTTCTAGGACTCAAGATGTAGACTGTTCACTCTTCTGATGGTTATAGTTTTAAAGAATGGTCATAATGAGGAAACAACATAGTAAATCTCAGGAAGGAACTGTCGGTATTTTACGTACGTGCATTTAAGAGTTTAAGACACACGACAAGCATTAAAGCGGTGCATTCATATAATATAACTTCTTAATTTTCCCTTTTTTCATCAATTACCTTTGACGTTTGGTAAACCAAGACCAAGTAATGTGCATACCAGTTCATTCTAATAATCTTGTAAATGACTAGAAAATGAGTTGTTGTGGGCACTACTGACAAACTCCACATGACCTGTACGACTGTACGTGCATATATTCCCCAAGGGTGTGTCATCATGTGAAATATGAAAACGCAAGTAAAAGTTTTAATGATTCTTGCCATAACCGCTTTTGCGTTGAATGAGGAATTCTTAGTAAATTCTGAAAATGGATTTGGGCAAATTCGCATAGAAAATGATTTATTTTTATGCGAATATTGATGACTTATTGTTGTGACTTGTTTACTAATAAACCTTAATCCAAAACAATTCGCATACATGGACTTTCCACACTTGGCATAGAATGCCAGAAGTTGAGTTGAGTAATTAAGTTTAGGGATTCATTGCTTTCTTCTTTATTAAACAAATCCTTCACTTTTGTGTTCAATATCTCGAATTCCATATTTTGCCTTTTCAAAATGTAAATTAGTTCTCAGCATCCTCCTGACTCGAGTCGAAAATGAAGTCAGCAGGAGCCTGTCAAAATTAGGTAAGGTAGACTTCTTGTGTCGTAAAGTAGGCAGCCGAACACAATGCAGCTATTGCTTCATTAGTCCCAGTGCCGTTGATTATTGGTACACATTAGATGGCTATGCATATTCTGTCACTCACGAAGGAATTTGTTTTTGTCTTCCATAATGATTTTTTGAAAGTTTCGTTACGCCTGTCCTCTTCATTCTTCTACATTTAGGTTTGCTAAGCCCGAGTACACATTAATCGAAAATGCTTACGTATATAACTGAAACCCAATAAACATCTCCTAATAGATGGCCACCGGCATTTAACATTATTTTTAAACACAGCCTACTCCTTTTGCATGTTAGAAACACCGTCCCTAAGTTGGGAGTTAATAAAGCAGCCATCAAGACGATACAATTTGATTTCTCCTTCATTGGTAGGATTAATGAAAAGATCCACTTAAATATCTCGTCAGTCAAGTGACGGATCGCTTGCAATTTCAAAGGGTAATGGCAATCGAAATTTAATGGGTATGCCAGCTTATTTACACTTGCTAATACTGCTAGTTTACTTCTCATTAAAACGAGAAATAGTGTGTACAAAGTACAAATGAGCCCAACACCCCTATAATAAATTATGATGAAAGATACTTAATAGGTGCAATTGTGTAGAATATTTGGAAAAAATAAACTAGAGTTTCTACTATAAACTCAAATTCGCAATAATTGTGAATTATGTCAAGAATAGTTTCATTTGGTTTAACCTCAAACAAAGATTTCCAAACAGCATACAAAATGCTGACTCATCCCGTAAAATAAGACAACTTTTGTCTTCTCGCCTACGTTTGGTTTGTGCAGTCGAAAAACTTTAGGAATTATTTAACTTCTACACTTCTCTGCTTTAAATTATCTCTCATCTCGTGTCGTAACTGGGTATAGCAAATTCTGAATTCCTCTAGTTGCTCCGCAGCATTTATCATTTGATATTTAAATCACTGCAATCAAGGGGAGCATTGCATATTTTAAGTGTATCAATTCTCGATTAAACCACCAACTAGCAATAGATAAGCAAAAAGGATGTAAACAGTAGCGACTTGACATAATAACATGGTTTAGAGTGATAGTTTGGACTGATTTTTTCCCTTGGAGCAGCTTTCTCACTTGATCAATCTCTGGAGCAGTTATTACCTGATGCAACTTGCTCTGCATGCATACACAATAATGCAATGCACAGTCACCACTGACTGAGGAGTATAAGTAATTTAAATTCTAGTGTGGGCATTTCCAAGTAGCACTTGATATCCAAAGTGGACTAGAAGGCCCTTAAAACATTCTATTTAATCGACAAGAGGCCAAGTCAGCAAGATAGAAGGGGCAAAAAACTAGAACAAGAAGTGGTATTAATCAAGTGTTTGTTGATATTATGATTATTACCATTCTATAGCTGCTTTTTGTACAGTATTTTGAAAGCTCCAGGCATCCGAAGTGGAGGAATCAAGAGATCTCCTCACCAGTCAAGTATGGAAGTGTGCAAGATTTATCATCATTGCAATCGTAACATCATTCGCGTATAAAATACAAAAATTCTTGTGTAGAATTACAACTAAAGCGTGATGAGTTATGTAATAAATCAGTGTGAGTAATCAGCAATCACTACTAGATATAAATAAACAATACGAATCAATAAACTGCTGTGTTTTTAGCACGATTTAATAAAAACACAACTATTTGTTTCTACTGTAATAAACAATATTAGCACATTCGCATGAAATTATGAAATATCCCAGTCCCTGAATGATTCAAAAATCATATAACAGGTGGCAAAAAATCTCCAACTTTACTTTCAGTTCTGAGGTAACAGAACAGAGTGATATGCTGAAAATGCAATGCTCGAGATTTGATTTATGATTGAAGACTAATTCAGCAAGAAAGCGGAATTCACACTGAGATCGGTTGGATCTAATATGGACTACCAGCAGTTTTGTACAATCTATCAATGTACAGGAGTCTACTAGATTCTAGTTTGACGTGAAATGTCCGACGGCACAGAATAAAAAACATAAATGAATATGAATATGATTTGTAAAGAAATCACCAAGAGTCTTTTACAGCGAACGTGTGTACTAGTGTGTAGTGTGTAGTGAACTATTTGTTCGAGAAATGTATTCAAATGTACAGCATCATCAGGCAGTTATTTTCTAAGCCAGTTGTATAATTCATACTGTAAACAGAGTTTCAAATGTACACTGTCATAATTACGAAGGCATTCAGTAAGAAGTGGATCGCCTGTATCGAAGTCAATCAAGCCATGGTGCTATGAGTGGACTACGCAATCAAAAACTCTCCAGATTCAAACTTCAAATCTTCTCATATGTTAGGGTTGCTCTAAGATCTTAGATTTCCAACATTATGCTCAAATTTTGAACCACCAGGAGAGTTAATTAGCAACTCATCCCTTTCTAATGATGACGAATGCCCGAGTGTTTAAATCATACTAAAAAGTTAAATGTAAAAGTATCCGGTGATGATGAAAACCATTACTGCAACGCTGGGCCTTTAAAACCCACAATTAGTTACATAATACAACTTGCCTTTCCCCCAAATATTTGGTTAATCCGTTAATATGACGTAATTAAGGGAAGATAATGAAAAATGTGCATAAATGTACTTTTTTGTAGGGATTTCATCATTATGTAATTATGTGGGATGCTGCTTTATAGACTCTTTGCTTTTGAATACCATTTTTTAGACGAATAATAAGTCTTCCGAGTTTCCGATGCACCCTTCCCTTCATTTTTTGCATGCTGAATTATTTCGTAGAGAAACTAAGACTCAACTTGGCCAATTAATTACTGCCGTCTTTGAGCTGTCGGTAACTTTTTATACTGAAGTGTCAGCTTTTTACGAAGAGGAAGAAATCTCTCCAGGCTGTCAGCCTAAACTTTCAGAGAGAGCAAATACTGCATAAATCAGATCTTCCAGGTATTGCATCGCTACGAATGTGTAACTAAACGAAGAACATGTGAAATCCAAGACGAATTTATAGTGACTCACGTCTACACTAAGTGCATAATGTCTTCACGTTTCAAATGCATCATCGTTTTCACACAGAAACCTTTAAATGTAATTAGGAAAATTTGAAGGTCTCGTGAAGTTCACGATCTCACAGGCAACAGGGAACTAACGTAATGGAAGTATTACGTGATTTGACCTACATGCAAATGATCCTACCACCTTTAAATTCAATGAGTTTCCGTCTTCACTTTCGTTGAAGACGAGTCACCTATGTGTATTACGTATTTTTGCAGCCAAGTTGTGTCACTTATTCCTCCTGACCCACTTCCTCCACTGCTTACCATTTGAAGGTCCATTAAATTACTCAGACCATTAAAATATTACTTACCTAAAACGATATTTCAAAAACGAATTGAATCAAACGTCAATAGCATCATAATTCAAGAACATTTATAACATTGTATAAGGTGTATACGATAAAGAATCGCATCTCACCGCGAGATAAAACAATCTTAACTAATTTTAAAGGCCGTTAGAACGAGAAACCCTTAAACTACTTGGCAGTTAGTTTACTTTGCAATAGAAAGGTGGCTTCGCAGTGTAGATTGCGATTAAAATAAACTGCAGTAATGATATCATTACTCTACTTACTTCATTTTACTGCTTCTTGGCATAACTTGGTCTGCTCTAGTCATTTGCCAAGGTAAGTCTCTCTCTCTACCTGTCTACATATATTCTCCACTGCAGAAAGTGCGTAGGCTCAGCCATACCTTCATACTATTCCTTACAAGGTAGCTTCAGCTGAGATCTTCCACAGTTCTTTATGCAAACTATCACACAGGTAGTGTTGGCTTGGATTGCTCACTGCTTTACATGTACAACACAATGCATGAGAATGGTAACTTGCCGCAGCCCCCAACACGATACCTTCGCATCTCAGCATACTTGAGAAGTTAGTTTCATCGGGTACTCGTCCTGACGAAGACGATTTGTCTTTCGCTCTCGGACTCCATTCGAAATTTCTCATAAAATACAAAAAAATATCTCGAATTCGAATTCATCTTTATTCAAAAACCTAATTCTCCTCAATCCTCTCTTGTCAATTTTTTTCTGACAAAATAAAAAATCATTCGATAAGAATTCCTCTTTGTCTTCGAAAAGGAAGGAGAGTACCTAGTGAACTTGTTCTTCGGTTTGTTGGTGATCTTGTGGTATGCAACTTCGTGCTTTGCTTCATTGATTGTGTGACAGTTTTACGATTTTCTATTTAAACAGTGACTTAGTTATTGAATTCACAGTACGAGATTAACACAGTGACAGAGTGCCGTGGTTTGAATTAATTTTTTATATTGGATTGGAAGTCTTTTTCATAAGGTAAGAGAGTGCGGAAATTCTAAGTGATAACCATATATATTACTTTCGTTTTAAGTGTATAATGTTAGTTAAGATTAAGAGTGAGATCGGCTTATTAAAACTTTAATTCACTACAAAGAGGGTTTTAGGGAGAAAACTTAATTAAAATGTGTAAATCTGAGACTTCATTTGTTTCATTACATGAGCCATGTTCATCTTGTGGATTATTAGGCTTTAGTCTTGGTGAGATCTCAATAAGTGCGTGTGAAATTTTTAAAAATGGTAATAAAACACAAAGTCTACTATGTGTGAGACTTTAAGGAGTTTATTTAAATATTTTAGTACTGACTGAAGGGTGCAGCTAGTTGAGTAGGATCCCTGCACATCATCATCATGTATGCAGTGGATATCTCATGTATGAAAGTACAAGTGCGATTTTAGTAGACTTGACTTGTCTTTTAATTAGATAGTCCCTGTGAAATTTTTTGTTGACTTTCATACAAAAAGATTTTTATTACTGTGGTCAAATGGGACTTTTATTGACCGTTTGTCTCCTTATTTTATCGCATTATACTTTTTCCAATACGACTCATTGTTCAAAGTGTCCACGGTGTAGCATTGAAAAGTGTGCACCACTTGTACTTTTCTGTGAATGATAAGAAGGGATTGTTGAGTAATATCCTCTCTTAAGAAATTCGATACACTTGGCTCTCTCGATGTCTTGATTTGTAGTAGCCCTTAATAACACACTGGGAACAAAATTAAGAGTTTTCAAGTGTATGCTTGTCTTAAAATGGACACATGTGTAGACTTTTTATCGTTTGCGAACCTGATTTGTGAGGTATTTGTTCTTGGTCATATTATATTTGGTGCATGCCATAAAAATACAGGCGATACAATTATCTTTCAAGAATGACTATGAGGCAACTTTATCACAGCAAAAGACAAGAGGCTTATGGATGGGTGTACACTTATTGGGAAATATTGTTCATAACCTTTGGGGTCACGTCAATTTTTGAACATTTTTCTCAGGATTATCACTACCAATTACTCGTGTCGCACATGTGTAAGAAGATACGTAATAAATATTAGGAATCTTGGGGATTTTATTTGCTCTGTGTATTTTCGTCTCACCCTTGTCAAATGTGATTGTGAGTGTAATGAATAAGGCCTATAGCTAATAGTCTCAAGAAGTGCAAGTCCATAATATTCAAAGCTAACTCAGTAAGTAAATATTGACACACACAAAAATGCATAAGGCACACAATGAAATCAATAGTCAGCTCTTTGCAGTAAATCAGTCTATTTGACAGTGCCTTGTGATTGTCTCATTAATAATAATTGCGTGAATATTATTTTGGGTACAAACTTTCCATCTTGATAAGAAATAAAAATTTGTGTTGATTGACTTTAGCTTCACTAATTAATAAAGGAAAAGGTCGATTCCATGACCTTTGAATTGATCTGATGTGTCTGATGGAGGATTCAATGAGTGAAAATGAGATACGAGAGATGAATCCCAATTATGAGAGTTGTAAAGAGACGTCAATCAGTGTATTATTTACTTTTGATTTGATCACATTGATATTCTCGCCTAATGAAAGGAGAGACAGACGTACACGTATCAATTTCCATGTTCACTTCCACTAATAGTAACAATGGTTCTGTGGTAAGCTGTGTCAGGAGGTGTTGAAGTTGAGGTGGTTATGTAACAATAGGAAGATGGCTCAGAATATATCCTTGTGAAGATTCCATACCTTGTATGTGTGTATGTTTGACCTGCGTCTCATTTTCATACGAGTAACATATTTCGGGTTGGTGATTGTTTCGTTAGACCTGAGAGTCCATAAATAATGAGCTTGTTGACACCTCAGGTGAGAGTGAGATGACTTCTTCAACATCTCTTGTATTTTACTCGGCCTTTTTTATCCTGTTTTTTCTTATACTAACATTGGAACAAGTAGGTTCATGCAGTTCTCTGTGTCAAGACTAGTCCCATACGTATTATTAACTGATTAAGATGCGATGATGCATCTGCAAATGGAAATATTGCTTTCAAAGTCCAATAAAAATGTGTCCTCTGGCGTATTCCCAAAAATTAACATATCACAAATGGTTAAAAACTAGCTGTGCTGAAATGCCTCTTCTATATTTAGTCATTTCTAATTTGTAACTATTAGTTGTGGTTTTTAATGAAGAAACACACAATACATGCGATTGAAACCTCCAAGGAAATGATTTATGAAAGATTTCAGATGACATATTCATAAGGTTTATACCGTTTTGAGCTTATTAAGTACAATGCTTAAGCACATCATAAATAAATACCACATACCACCCAGAGGTTTTGGACACTTGTAGAAAGAAAGACACGCTACTGCTTAAAAGAGGCAGCATGCTATCCGCCTTTTTATTTTTACGTAATAACACCTATTTACCTAGTAAAAGTGACCAAGAACTGTGTACAGTTGTATCAAATTGCCTTACATATTGTAATCAATGCATTACAAATTGTATTACATAAAATATTCCAAAGAAAGTTTAGAAGCGTCGGACAATTTTATTCACGTGGTTAAACCAGGAAGTTTTCATCTATTCAATGATGGTGACAGTAAGACTTAAAATTAAAACACACAATACCACCTCGACCACTTGCGGTTTTAAATTTTATGGAATGAGATTCAATTATACCCGTTTTAACACGCTGCACCGTAAGTTCTTTGGCGATCCGTCGTTATTATAACAGTGACTAATATCTTCATTCACTCTCGTTTTTATACTTCAATCTTCTCGAACTCTGGTTCGTTCATTCATATAAAACAGTTGGTGAAAAATTGTAATGTATCATATAAAAATGTTTACACGAATGTGAACACACACATATGTATTAGAAATTACAGTGTATATATCTCAGCAGACGATGGTCCGCGTTGTTAAATTAACATTGCACCCAAAGCATAAGAAATCTTGAGAAGAGCAAAGTGGCTACAACAACTGCAGATGCAAAGATGTTGTGGTTAATGTTGGTAAGTAGGTTAGGAAAGTTTATGATTTTTTGTTTAGGCTGCAGGTATTTTCTGCACTTGTACGAGAAGCCAGACCAGAAGCAACTTACTTATTTGTGGCAATAGCAATTTACTGAGAGTCACTACATGTTACATGCAGACATACATACAGAGCACACAGTACATCTGCTGTTGCTGGTCAGCTCATATGTTGCCATTTGCGATTAGCAACATGCATCTTGACCAACAAAAGTTGCAAAGCTTTTACAAATATTCATTCATGTGGATGTTCAGTTGCAGTAGGAAAGCAACAAGTCGCATTTCATATTCATAAGCGCGTGCTGTGGCTTGTTACTTCATCAGACATTGAGCGAGTTTGAATCTGCGTACATTCGCAGTTAGGTAGTGAGGCTTAGTGTGAACCTCATATTCAAATTACTAGCATTTTTGTCGTCAATAGGTAATCAATTGCAGGTTGATGGCAATTATTGCCCAACCGCTGAAAAGCCTGTTGTTCACTAATTAGTAAGGCTGTTGTGGAAATGTCGTTAAGAGATTGACATTCACCACATTTTCATCTTTCTAATTACCAACATCATTCTTGCTATTGACGAAAAACAATCTAAAATGAGGTTTGAAGCTGAGTTTATTGCTTGTAGGAGTTTATTTGTCAATTTCCCCGTATAAAATTAGGTGTCTTAGTACCTCACAGTTTATTACGGTAGATAAGCCACAGTAAAATCAACAATATGCCGGTAATCTAAAACGTAAAAAGTGAAACATGCTTTTACAGCAAGAAAGTAAAATTACAAGAACGAGCCTTGAATTAGTTGAAATCAGTTTACTGGTCTAAATATTTCTTGTAATTATGTTGCACTTAATGCTTCTTAAACTGTTTGGTGGTTTCATCGTGAGACGTCAGAAGATCTTAAAAACAATGTAGTAAACGGATTTCTAGATATAATATATTTGTGTTGTACATCAACCGATGCAATGATAAGGCATCGGTGTACTCACCACACAGTTGCACCCTGCACCACCGATTACTGGTGAATTGTGTGTAGTGCACTCTCTCAAGATCAGAGATTTACTTGCACTATCATTCGAAGGATGAAAGGTTCGCTGTATGCTATCTGACTACACAAATTGGTCTTGTTGTGGTCATTCTTCACGCCTGGTGACCTTGTAGGCTGCCACCACCAAGTAATGACTTAGCTATAATAATCTGCAAATGAAATTATAAACTCGAGTTGCTCCAGTTTTGTTCAATAGTAGGAAGTTGCATGCAAGTAAGCAAGGTAAATGGAAACACTTGCAATGCAATGAATTGCACGCTTAAGCCCTGACTTTCGTAAGGATTTGACAGCCACTGAATGCCGTGTATTAAGGGCAATCGTGCTCTGGTGGTTTCGCCGGATGATTTCTGCAAATAATGACAAGAACTGACTGC
>JAQGAB010002291.1:0-12549 GCA_034696565.1 Isotomurus graminis
TATTTCATAATCTCAAAGTAGCCATTCCTGTGTCTGTATTCTTCATATTTTCTCGGTGTCTCAGCCAGTGGAATGGATTGGTATCTATAAGCACTGTTATAGCTAAGGTAATAATATATGGGACTATTGTTCTTGTCACCAATTCACACTGCCCTCCCTTCTTAATTGAAATCGAACCTTATTTATTTTTTTTAAGTTGTGGACGCAAGTGTATCTTCATCAATTTGATGTAGTAGCAGCAACAATGGCTGTGCAAAATTCGTCTTTATCTATTGGACAAGCTCCTTTCATTACAAAAAGGTACAAAGACTGGATGTACTGCTGGTCGCATCTGAGACGGTTGAATATCCAAAATCGTGGAATATTTCCCGTCTTCCGGTACTACAATGGCCCAACAGTTATCGCTAATGGAGAAGTTCAGCCTGCTGGAGTCTACTTGGGGCCATTTTTGTCTCCTAAACTAATGAAACATAATTTCCATCCTGAAATAAGCTCGATTACTAAACTTACTGACTCTATAAATCGGTTTTAAATACAGCTCACGTCATGACTCCGTATTACATAAAACAGTATTGATGAATTTGTACCGCAAAACGCTTAGGTGTGTAATGCAAGTTGGCAAAAAACTTTTCAAAGTAGTTGAATTTCTTTTATTTCACGAATAGCACGATGTCACAGATGCTGCGTAGTTTTCGAGCTCATCAGCCATTTCTCGATAAATACTTCCTTCCGGCTCGACACTCATAATGATCACGCCTTCCCTAAGTGTCTCAATCATTTCTTGGACATTCACCACAACACTTTGTTCTTTACTGCTTATCGCAGGGTTTTCACTGTTCCATTCCTCATACAAACAGTACATCAAATTACCCAAAAAGTACAAAATGACGCCCCTATAGTAGCTGTATCCTGGGCATATAACGTTAACAACTTGTAAAATATTTCGACAGTACTGAACACATTGAGGAATCAATTCGAAGTCTTTTTCATTGTTTAGACCTTTCACAATCCTCTGAACAATTTCATACTGCAGCGTAATCGCTATGTAGTGTTGGTTATGAATAACCCTCTCAGACAGAATTTCCTTTAACAAGGTATTCCAAACTTCTGTAGTAGACGTCTCTTCAGCTTTAATGAGATCTTCATGTTTCTGAATAAACTCTTGGACATCTACTGAGCTCATGGAATGGCCGCAACTGTCTGAATTAGAGCATCTATAAGTAGTTTCATAATTCAGGGAATCCACTGGAACTAGAAATCCCAACCAGCATTTCATACACGTGATACATGAAAAATACGTTTTGAACTCAGTTGGATCTGAACATCGACTACAAATACAATCAAAGAACCATTCCTTCAAAGCTTTTCTCCGAACAGGAGTACCCTTCACAACAGGCACATATTGTTGAGTGATACATTCTCCCTTGAAAATATCAGTGGAAGCGTACAGATTCATGAATAACGACAAGTCCGATGAATTTTCGTGTATGACTGATCTAGTATTTGGCAAGCAGTCGTGGTTGAGCAAACTCATTTGACAAAACAAAGCAGTGCTGGATCTGCAAGAAATTTGAATGTTTAATTGGCATCTCTCAAAGCAGAAAGTACAGATTGATTGGCACGCACTCACCTTTTCCTCGAACTACTTCCACCATCCATAATATCAGCAGAGTAAGAGTTAATCCTATTAACTCCTACTACGCGATCAACGAAATCAAAGTCATATTTCAAATGACAATCTTCTGTGACAAATCTATAGAAAGACTTGGCTAGTCCGTACTCCTCATTATGGCTCTTCCTCTCGTCGACATGTGGCTCAAGTTCCATCATCATTTGGAACAGAGAAGGTTTTGTCTTTTGTAAAAGAAGAGCTCGGAGTAATTGGATGTACAAGTAGTACTGTGGCTTCGTGCTGGAATGAACTTTACCTTTACGAAATACTTTACACTCGAAGTCTGCGTGGTAGGGAGCTTTTTCACACTTCTTATTGCAAACTGGCCAGTGACATTTAGTACAGGTGTAGGAAGTATTTGTTCTTCTACAACATCCGAGACAAGTTGGAAACAACGGAGACCCACATTCCGTACTTGGTCCGAATACTAACGCTGCTTCGGAGAGTAAAAGCTCTCCTTTTGAGACGTCTCTTGTGGCTACCCAGTATCGCCCACAATTATCTTCGGACTGGACAATAGCTGGATAACAATCTCCCTTGTGCTGATTGCGATGCGCATTTTTATGAGACTTGCTGCAGTACGATACTTTCTCACAATGTGTGCATACTTGCAAAGTTGATGCAGATTTATTGCAGTACTCACATCGATCCATCCAGTACCAATGATTGATGTCTTTCCGATTTAAAATTATTATCTAATATGAATGATAAGTTCACTCTGCACTATATTCAATCGCGAATAAATATTATGATTGAATCATTATTCGAGTTTACTTAAGGGCAAACTTGACAGCGAGTCGCTACTCGTAGAAAGAAGAAAGAGTCACATTAATAGGATTTAGGTCTGTGCAAAAGCACTTTTTGTTCCAAGATTTCAGAACTATTTTTAGAGTCGCCAACCCTCGAGACTAGTACAGAACAATAAATGATTCTGCATGTGTAGAATGTGAACCAGTTTTGAAGCCAAGTTTAATCGTTCGTACAAGTTTTATGTGGGTAATAAGTTGAACGTTTCTAAACTAACGTTGAATTTGCATGTCTGGAATTCATATTTGATTGAACGGAGAGGGTGTTTATAAGAAGTGCACACATTTGAAAGAATGTTTGAATTTAGTGAAATCTTGACTTTTCAGGATTAATTAAAGTGTTGAGATTGATAGTCACAAACGGGAGCGAAGTGTATAACAGCCAGACCAAATGGTGTATGATTAAGTAGCTGACGCCTGAGCCTCATCTTAAATCATAGCTACTCGAGACTGAATGCAAAAATTCGCGATTGAAAGGATGAGAGAATGAGATGGAGCAGAAATGAGATTATTTGCATCGATCGAAGAATCAGGAGGCAGAAGCTCTGGGTTTTCCAACTGCTGGTTATAATAATAACTGATCAACGGATGTTAATTGAATATGGACATGATGTGCCTTTATTTAATTAATTGCTGCATTACTTGAAAAAAATCGTTTATATTTTTCAAGTCACAAGTGGTGCGTGATGAAGTGAGAAGGATGCATAACTGTTGTTAAATTCGTCTATTCATATAAAATCAATGATTCAGTATAACATCAATCATAATCCATTTAACATCTCTAGTACTTGTAGTCTTCCAGTTAGGTTGCAGAAAGGGTCGATTGGGGATGCGATAAAAGAATAGACACTATGTAGTTCTGAATAGCGATCAGGTAAATTCCCAGTGCATTATGTTTCAAAATACGGATAGGATTACATCTCACGCCAAAAATTTTCAACCCTCTAATGTAAAGCCTTTGGTATCTATTAATCCTGAGTGACTGTTTGTGGAGATGATATATTAACATACGAGATTCCAAAGGTATGTTACCAGCAAAATGTAACAGACCCAGGAGTACAAAAAATCCATTCCACGACATATTTAGAAATGCCATTTTGTCGAAAATGCTTACCAAAGCGTGGAGTCTAATTATTCCACACACTCCCATGATGATACATAGACCGAAACATCCGAAATAAACTGGTAAAAGAATTTCCAGCTTGCAACTCCCAAACTCAGCGTTGAGAATTTGGAGTTGCTTGTGCACCTGGGCTTTCTCCAGTGGAGCATGATTGCTTTTTCTACGAATCCCAAATAAAAATTCAAATTATGCCGTCAATTTGCTTAGGAATTAACCACTCACCGCATCGTTGACAGTGTTCTTGCTACAAATACAAAATATACAGTTAACAACCAAGCAATAAAGATAATTGTGCTAGCCATGAAGAATTTGGAGTTCAGTTCAAATAATCCAAATACGAAGTAATTTGAAAATTCCTTATTCGGAATGGGCGATATTTGGTGTGCGAAGAAACCCTGGTCTGGATTTATGAAGAACATTCCCATGAGTATCACTGTACTGCATGGAGTTAGCAAAGCATAAAAGAGGGTTAGCTTGTGTAGAATTTCTTCTGATTCAGGCTGCCTCATTTTGCGAAGACTCTTATTGTGTTTTCTTCCTAGGAGTCAATATTTGCATGCAAAATGTCAACTTTTACTTTAGATTAGGAGTATTAATAGACTTATCATTATACGAACCAATCAAGTTATCATCAAACAGCTTGAAAGCTTTAAAAAACTTGGGGATATTTCTTCGACATTTCCACGTGCTGAACGCACTGACAAAACTCCACGAATAAGCCATTATAAAGATTATAATCCATGAGATTCCTGAGAAGTTTGGCTTTCCTTTATAATAAATCTCACCTAATAGCGAATTTACAAGAAGTAAAATGTACATTAGTGTGTGAAGAATTTGCAAAAGATGTTGAGTAGCGTGGAATTTAGATGCTGTAGCAGCAATCAGGAAATCAACACAGGTTCCTGCAGACTTAAAAGGGAAACATTTCACACTATTTCCAATTTGAACTGTGCTGTGCACTGTCCTAACAAATCGCTTGGTTATCATATTTCACGAAAATGTAAATTAAAATGCAAGAATATGATCTGAGCTCATATTCTCAGCAGCACAAAAGATTACTGGTGTTGTGGGTATGCCACTTTCGAATTTATAAGATTCTATGAAAGCCTGAAACAATAACGCATATACCTCAGCCGCAATTACAGTGTATTTTCATCTTCATTACTATTAGTGGTGAATTTCCTATTTACTCGCAACAACACAGGAAACTTTTGATGTTCCAGAAAAACATTCGCTCCACTTAAAACGTTAGCTAGTTGCAGACACTGCTGGTTTCCTTCAGTCCTGTTTTTATAATTGATGAATTAATTACCATTCTGTTACCCAATATGTCAACAAATTAGTTAAGGAGTCTTATCTGAACTAAGCCAAATACAGTAATGCCTAATTGGAATTTTGTAATTGAATAATAGCTTAATTGGTGACTCTTAATTGATGATAAGGAAATGGACATTAAGAAGTCCCTAAAACACACGAGTTAAGGAATGAGGATGTGGTGAAAATGTCTAAGTTGGTTTTGAAAAATACATCACACTAATTGCACAGTGACATTGACACGATTGATTACTACATTTAAGAGTTGATTGTAAATCTTGTTTCATTGGCGCTTTGTCAACAACTTTCGCAACTCACTGGCGATGATGATTGAATATGATATTACAGTGATTATAGGATGTTGTCAATCTTTCGTTAATAGGTCAATTAACATTTAACTGCTTAACAAGCAAGTTTTTAAATTAGGCCAATTGTGAATCTAGATCTAACTAAAAATCCCAATGTTTGCTGACTAGCAATAGCGTCTGTAGTGCTCGAGATTAAAAGAATTCAGTTAGGTTATAGGTTGCTCAAAACTCTTCAATCCCGAACAAATGAACAAAATACTGATTTCGGTTGCACAATAGACTATTAACCTGTCACTGTCATACTGAACACAATGCTAGTAAAAGATGATTGCAATTCAAATGTTTCTCGTTACCTAAAATTCAGACCACGACATGGCAAAGTTGATTTGACGATCAATGATTGGTGAAATTGAAAATTATTAAATGATTTAAAGAACTACAGATTACTCCAATTTCAATGTGACAACGAAATTCATTTTTACAACTGCCGTTTTTGTATTTTATAATTATCGTAAGGTTGGGTTTACATATAGATACTATAGAAGGAGAAGATAAACTTTTCGAAAATCAATACAAGTATCAGATAGAAAGTGTTTCATCACATCACATGTCATTTCGTAGGTATTTTAAGCTGATTAAATCATTGACTCTTCATACTCATGCTTTTTAATTGGTTCTAAAACCCTCCTAAACGCCCTGAGTCTAGATTGCTACTTTTGTCTGAAAGATGAATGGCTGTAATAATGCATGTGTCACTTTGTTTTAGTATGTCTGCTTGCTACCGCACTGGCTGTCTGGTTTCAAAAGTTTATAAATCATCTGCCGAAATTCTCCAATGGTCTATCACAGATTTACTGCACAAGCACAAGCTCAGTCACAGGCCACCGGTATATGTCATATCGTAAAGCAGTGCCATTGAAAATAAAGATTCAGCAGATTCACTAGTTTCGTTTCTTTTTTCACGGAATTTAGAGACTATATAGTCAAACTTACAATAGTAAATCAGCATTTCCAATTAATACGATTCTAGATAGATTTTTCATAAAATGTTCAACCCAATAACGTACATGATTTTCGAAAGCTTTATTAAAGTAGCTCGAACACTTTATGCTACAATTTATGACTGGGATTCACACAATCAAGCAATTATAGTAAAATCCAATCCCTTCACAAAATTGCTGACAGCTGTGTCAATTTCTCAAATGATTTTGTACACTATTTACATCACATTCAGTCTATATAACGAATTAAATAAACCTGATTTGAATTACCCAATCGCTCTCCAAGTATTTTTGTGGACATGCTTTTACTACTGGTGTTGTGTTTCTAACCTAAATATGTTTAAAAAGAATGATAATATTAGAGCTCTGTTTCGAGGCTTAAAGACTCTAGATGCCAAACTCCAAGGTACTTTCAGATTAAAACTATATTTTTTTAAATCCTTCTGCCCTTAGAATACCTGTACATAAAGTTAAAACATTTTCCTAGTTCTCACAGGCGAATCAAGCCAACCTGTAATATGGAATCTTCAGTCGTGCGACATGTATCTGCTATCTGTTTGCTATGCATGTATCAATCTGACTTTGAGCACTGGTCTATTGTTCTTAATGATTTCTAACGAATCTCCATACCCGTATTCGCTGCTTTCTCCGGAAAAAAGAAATTTCAAGACACTCATGGCCGCTCTTGCTTTCGAAACCTATTCAAAGTCTGGAAGTGCGAGTACTCTGGGCTTTGATATTTTGATCCTCTTCATCACAACGACTATTTCAAAATTTTGGCTGAATGCTGCTTACGTTTATAAGTAAGTTTAAATATTCATCTATAGGATCAAGACTGTATTACAAATCTTTTTTATTCTACCAGATCCAACCACATCTCGTCGTTGAATACGAAGCTGAACATCTTCCAAAGTATTAGGCTTCTGATAGAATACTACAACTTGACAAACCTTAGTGTTTTAATTCCAGCTATTCTGAGCTTCCTAACAGTAGTATCTATTTTCGAGTGCTTTGCTTCTATTCGCCTACCTGGAAAAATTCCAATTCTTTACTATCTTCCTTTTCCCTTAGTTGGTATCAGTACCTGTGTCTGCGTTACCTTGATTCTATACAGTGCTGCTCCAATTCATCAAGATTCGCATAGATTTTTGTCTTTAATGAAGAGCCTACAACTTAACAACAAATACTTAAAAAAGAAAATTGCTTCATGTCAACCTATGGGGATCCGAGTTGGAGTTCTACGATCGATTAAAAAACTGTCGTTGTTCCACTGCTATATGTTAATGTCAAATAATATTGTGTCTTTACTTGTAGCATTTCCTAGTGAAACAATGTATCCCAAATCTAAAGAATCTGTTTAATGCAAGCGAAAAGTTCTTGTGTATTTCAATATCCGTAATACGTTAGATTTCTAGTCTTACTAGTTTCTTGTTTAAGCACAGTTGTCTGTATTACTCTATATACACAAAGTCATCTGCCTCATTTAGCATTGGGGAAAGCTACAAGTACTGACAAAGACACATTGCTTAGTGCTATAATAAACTGGGCTACATATGAATATTTAATTATCCCAAACAGCCCCACAGATACTCCAAAAGCTCGGACACAACGAATTTCACGCCGAGTTTCTTTGCTTGGCAGAACGACTACATTTTTCGGATACTTTAGATTGTTTAAGTGAATTGCAGACAGTCGTGACTGTTTAGCAGCCAATAATAGAATGATAATTGCGATTAGGAAGCAATTGTTGAATAAAACAGGAAATATCAAGTAGACTTTAACATCGACTATGCCGAGAAGTCGTACGCCCCCGTAAATAGCACAGATTAGTAGAACCACGAGTATTGCAAATACTAATGGAAATTTAACAGTAGCATTGCTTGCATTCATGTAATTGCTTAGAACATTGAAGAATTTGTAGTCCTTGACTTTCACCGTCAGAGGTCTATTTGAAGATCTGGAATAAAACGCTAAATCAATACGTTAATTTTTAACAATATAAAACAGTTCTTACAAAAGCTGTGTTATCCAGTGACATGATACGACACTCGTCATTCCGAAGTACATCATGTCCCAGAGAATGTTTGAGCAACACTGAAATTTGGAATAGCATTCAAACAGGGCGAAGCAGAAGAATATAAACTGAGTCTGGTATTCTTTAGGTAGAAGTGGATAAATGTAGGCTGGTCGAGATGATGAGAAGCAAAATACCAGAGTCCACATTACAACAGCAAGAAAGTCGATATACATTGAAATGAAGATAACAAATTCTGGAAGTTTGCTATTTTCTCCCAATCTTGTGGTTTCTAGACACAGAAATATTTTATGTTGCTTCAAAATCAAAATGAGTTGTTAATTGTCAATTACTTTGCAAGTAAACGTCTAAATCCACAATTTCTTTAAACAGCAAAGCCATGTCATGTCGATAAGCCCATTGACAAGCTTGCATAATCATACCCCACAGATAAGCTCCTGACCATACGGTGATTATCAACAAACCCAAGTAATCCTTGAGGTTCTTTTCGAAAATGGCAAACAACTGGTAGAATGAAAACCACATGTAGAGAAAGCTCGTTAGCGTAGCAAGCTTGAAACCCTTCATTTCGTTGTTTGAAACTTGAAGCCGATTAGTTTTGTGGTTGTAGGTAAAGGGGAAAACGTAACATCTGTAGAAAAAGTTAACGCAGTTTCCAAAAAACAAAAGAGCTTGTGTGGAAATCATTATTGATTTATATGTTCACAAAGACGATATCAATTGAGTATATCAAATCTGTCGCTATTGTTGGATACTAAATATCAAACTGAATGACTTTTATAAACAGAAGTCGGCTTAAAGTATACTTCCTGTTTGTCATGAAATTTGTGACTCTTTCGAGGATGGTATTTGGTATGCACCCTTATTCCACATAATTATTACGATCTTTCTCCATAGACAAGCTAAAAATGGAAGTAAACACTTGAAGTATTTCCAAACCCAACAATTATTGGCAAATACCTCAGCATCTTGCTATTTAAGCAAATTATATGGTTTCTAAATAGCACGACTTAAGATTACTTACTGCTTAACTACGTACTTAATTGCGCTTGGTAATTTGGAAAAGCAAGATTGTCAATTTATCTCTACATATCCAGTGTGTCAGTAGTTAATCGATAGCGGAGATAATTAAAATTTGCATTATGAATAAATATATAGTTACATTAGCTACCCTGTAATTTTTTGAAAAAAGTTGAATTGTATAACAACTGATTGTACTGTAGGAATGAGAAAACTGAAATTATATCTAATTTGCATTAGGAAATGCCACAAGCAGAGACAAAGATACATTTGAGAGAGCCATAATGAAGTGTCCGACGAAAGAATATTTCATGACCTTCAGGATCCCTGCCTTCACTCCGAAAGTGCTGATTGACTTCATACCCTTACGTGCTTCTCTACTGGGCAGACACCCATGACTAATATCAGGATGTTTTATCATTTCCATATATTGTGTAGAAAGTTTGTATTGTTTCCCAGCAGGTATTAACAGAAGTAGAGAAACATTTAAGCAGTTGCTGAAGAGAAATGGGAATAACGCATACACCCGAGGGTCCACCACTTCCACTAATCGTACACTTCCGTAAATCGCAACGCATAAGTAGAAGAACAGTGATGAAAGAATGAAGGGAAACTTGATTGAAATGCAGCTTCCATTAGTATAGTTGCTGAACACTTGGAAATATCGGTAATCTTTCAGCTTTAGTGTCAACGGTTTGGAAATAGCTCTGCAAATTTTAATACTTACAATCAAATAAATCAATTCGGAAATACTTATTGGCTTACGAAACATCCTTAATCCAGTTTGAGGAAACAATTGTAGAAATTTGGAAAAACATTACGTCCCAAATGATCAAAGCAATAGCTTGGTACTTGGAATACAGCTCAACGGCAAGGAAAAAGCAGAACGTAGTTGCTGAGTGGTACCTTTCAGGCAACAAGGCATAAATGTAGCCATGCTTATCAGAGCAAAAGTAAAATACAATTGTCCAAGTACTCGTAGCTACCATTGTCATATAAATGCAAGCAATCATTATGATCATTGGCAAGTTGCTTTTGGATGCCCTCTGGACAATTCCTGCAATTTTGTTTAATAGTTCACATATAAATACTACTTCTTTTACTAATGAATTTGTTACATACCTTTAAAATTGCTGTCGATCATTCTTATTTGATTAAAAAGCCAAACTATTTCCGACTTCTTCTTCCAATGACAAACGTGCAGCATGAGAGCCCACGGGTAAGCTAAGGACCACACTGCTGTAATTGTTAGACCTACGTAATCCTTAGAAGTTTGTGATTCGGTGGACAGGCGGTACACCGAATACACAGTATATATAATTCCTGAAAATGCCAAAACTTTCCAAGCTCGAAGTTGAGATTTTGATTTAGAAATGCACATTTTTTGAGAAGTGAAATCGAAGTACAATGGCACCGTGTGTGTAGAATATAGTGCGTTCAGAAGGATCCCAAATAGCTTCAGAAATTTGTTGGAAAACATCTTGAGTCTCAAGGGTAGAAATTCCCGTGCAATATGAAGGGATGCTCTACATTCTAATATATATGGCTTCTGTTTAATTGTTGGGTAATTCAAAATTGTTGGTTAGAGTGTGAAAATAGTTAATTTCTGTTTTCCTGATATTTGGGCATTCAGCGAATAAAAGCACGCGATACACGATAATTCAACAAAACCCCTTCTTAAGTCCTGTCACTTGTTTTAACTGTAATTACTTTAACATTTTCAGGAAGAAAATACAAAATGATTGCAAACTTGCGGGAGAAAGGTCATCGGAATGTGAAAGTTAATTATTTATTACCTACTACGCAGCTTTCAGCCGATTAATGTGCAAGGGTCACGGTTTTATTTGTCTAAACATTTTTTTAATGAGGTAATCTATTATTTTATTAGAGGTGGCCAGTGGGCAGGTTAGTTCGCATTGTTTCAATTTTTCTAGATGTTATAAATATGTGTACAATTTCAAAGCATGATATAGTAAGTTTGAATTTAAGGTTAATGGATTTTTATTCAACTGGACGAGTACAACAGCTAATTTACAATAGCTAAAAAACATATATATCTTATAATAAGTTGCTCAAATTATCTTTCGTAATTATTAAGTCTAAATCGGAGGTCAGTTTGGCAAGTACTCTTGGGTTGTTGTTGAAATGCAGAAATTATAGAATAAAATGTTGAACTCTGGTTACTCATCCTCCTTCAACATTAGGGAAAGCCACGAGCACCGATAACGCTACGTTGCTAACTGCCAGAACAAACTGGGCGATGTATGAATATTTAATTATTCCAAATAAGCCCACAGATACTCCAAAAGCTCGGATGCAGCGAATATCACGCCTAGTTTCTTTACTTGGTAGGACACCCAACTTCTTCGGATACTTAAGATTGCTTAAATGAATTGCAGATAGACGTGCCTGTCTAGCAGCTGACAATAATGTAATAGTTGTGACACCAATGCAGTTATTAAATAAAACAGGAAATATCATGTAAACTTTGATATCAACGATACCAATAAGTCTCACACCGCCGTAAATCGCGCAGATCATCATCATCATAAGTATTGCTAATATTAGTGGCAACTTTACAGTTGCATTACTTGCGTTCATGTAATTGCTTAAAACATTGAAGAATTTGTAATCCTTGACTTTCAACTTCAGGGGTCTGTTTGAAGATCTAAAATGAAGAACCAATAAAACCAGCATTTTAAGTGAAAATCTTTTCAAAATAGTAGTAGTTATTAGTTCATACAAAAGCTGTGTAATCCAGTGACATGATACAATACTCGTCATTCCAAAGTACATCATGTCCCAAATTAGATTTGAGCAACACTGGAATTTGGAATAACATTCAAATATGGCGAAGCAGAAGAATATAAACGGAGTCTGGTATTCTTTAGGTAGCAGTGGATAAATGTAGGCTGGTCGAGATGACGCAAAGCAAAATACCACAGTCCACATTACAACAGCCAAAAAGTCGATGTACATCAGGATAAAGACAATAATTTCCACGAGTTTGCTACTTTCTCGCAAGCCAGTCGTTTCTAGAAAACCAACATTTTCCTTAAAAATCTAGCGAGGTCAATGAAATGTCAATTGGGTAATTACTTTGCAGATACGTGTCTAAATCCACAATTTCGTTGAAGAGCAACGCCAGGTCACATCGATAAGCCCATTGGCACGCCTGTACCACTATACCCCACAAATAAGCTCCTGACCATACGATGATTATCAACAAACCCAAATAATCTTTGAGATTCTTTTCGAAAATGGCAAACA